>PVPY01002005.1:0-16574 GCA_002982035.1 Fusarium algeriense | reverse complement strand
ACATGTAACACGGACAGACCCCTATTCGTTGGCCATGTCTCAAGTACTTGTGACCTGACCAGGCCTGTCATGCTCCTCGAGGGAAATTACAGCGCATTCACTTGACAGCTTCAGGTAGTCTGACCGAACAGGCCTGTCAATATCTGGTTACTGAAACTTGGGCCTAGGCCATGTCAACTTGGCCCTTTCTTTGAATTCTTCCAGGCTCTCGGCTCTCTAAAGCTTCGTGCGGCAGAATTTGATACTCTGGAGGCACAAAAAGGGTTTCACCGGGGATCTGGGACCCTGGTCGCCCGTGTAATGGATGGGAAGAAAACTCTGCATTCTAGGCATTGTTCCCGTTGGCTACCAGCAGAGACAAGCGACGGGGATGCGTTGAGTGGCGATGAAATCATAGTGCAGCCCACTCACTTAATGACTGGAAAATGAGGGAATTAAAGAAAAAAAGACGCTCTACCTTAAAATCATGAATAATCTCTGGTCCAAAGTGGCGCTCGTTGCCGCTACTCATGTGGATAGCCATGAGCGGTTGAAGAGACGGGTAGTTGAACAAGGCGTTTTTAGAGGGGAATTGTTCGTTAATTGGGTAGTCTGAATCATCTATGTATAGCGTCTGTCCAATCTAATCATCCCAATGACCCTCATTTCAAGTGTCGTAACTCGCTGGTCGCTGCTTGTGCACTTTCACAACAGCGCAAAAAAAGTAAAATTTGCATAATTTCCTCCAGCGGTCATCAATTGGCTGATTGGCCACCATGAAAAGGTACCAGGCACTCCCGCGGTTCCTGCGTCGGGTTGTGCCTGGCGCCATACCTTAATTGGTTGCCCCAACACCGTTGCGACACATCACCAAGACAGCAGCGCCAAGATGCGCAAAAGACCATTGAAGACCGTCGATCATTCTTCCGTGGAAGCGGAAAAATGCCACATTGAAGCGCTACTGCAATGAGGAAAAGTTAGATGAATCTAATCTTGTGTCTAATTGCAGCCCTCAAGAGCAAGCAGCTTTGTGCTAGTCACAGCCCCCAACAGCGAGTATTACGCGCAATGGGTAGCATCAGCTGCATCTTTCTCAACAATGCCGCCTTGTGAGGCTTTGTTCGTTCTCTGTAATTTATGCTCTTGTCTACTGTACCTTTGTCTCCGCTGAACTGAAACTCTGCCACGGCGGCAATCCCGGTCAACTCAACGGTCGCCTAATACTCGGCTGGGGTACGCCATTCTCCCAAGTTTTGTTCCCTGAAGCTGGAAAAATAAGGCCGCCTGGTCGTTATGAAGCCTGGCTCCTGGCTCCTGAATGTCAGCGCTGATCGGCTACCCGCCCCGGATTCGCTTGGATAGCCGCGTGGGTGCTGTGGGTGCCGTGGGTGCCATGTGATGTACGCACTTTATGTTGCCTAACTTTGTATAAGCTCTTCCAATGCCTTGATTTTGCTTCTATTTCTGTCAGCATAATTCTCACACCGCTGTGTTGTTTTCTCTGCGTCCAATCATTGTTACCATTTCTTTCATGAGGTTGAATGTTGACGTGGCCATGCTGTGCGACGCCAACGCAAAAGGATTCCATCCTTATTTGGTGTAGCGCACTGTCTCGTCGTCAATGTCTGCACCATGCAGGTCGTGTGCCTTTAATAAGCGGCAGCTTTCCGTTCCTTATGTTCTCGACTATGACTTAGACCCTGGTCCTTGTTATGGTGATGCTCAGCCCTGCAATGACGGACTTGGTTCTTACAATTGCGTTGACGTCAAAGTTTCTCCGTAGCAACGAATATTGGTAGACACACCTATTAAGCAACGAGCTTGTTCTCAAGTGTGCCAAGTCCTATGTGCGAAGGAACAAGGTGGCTTTGCTGACACCATTGCTTGCATTGGATGCAGTTTCTAAGCCACAAAGCCTTTGCCCAAGCATGCTTTCAGCCATCAATACGAGGTTACTCTGCATGTCAACATATGCCATCACAGTGATGAACTCTAGCAGCAGCAACGTAATACTGCCTTGGCTTTTACAGTGTGTCTCTCCAGCTGCAGGCCAGCGCATTGAGACCACGGTCCTACTAGAATCAAGTAAGCGATCTTACGATCAACAAGACGCTATGACAAACAGTACGCTCGCTGTCCCCAGAGATTCTCAATTCATTTGTGACAAAAGTAGTGGCATTTTCTAAGTGACGCTATAGCACACCAGAAAAAAAGTGGTAATGGATGTGTGCTGTTGGGTCCAGGCTCCAATTGAGGCAGTTAAGCTTGTTTGGCTTTCTGAAGCTCTGGACTGGCTACATGTAGGGGGCCTAGATCTTCAATCTCATTGAGACTCTAGAGATGCCTAGAGATGCCTTCCAAGGTTAACTTGAAAAGTACAACAGGAAAAAAGGAAGGAAAGGAAGAAGAAAATCATACTAGAGAATAAACAGAACTTGAATATAGAAGCCAGAGCCCTGGAGCAAAGTTCATATTGCTTTATTACAATACACTGCCTACTTAGATTGTTATTATATAAATAATAACTTTGGCTTACCCTGAACCAAATGGTGGTACACACCCGCAAATCAGTATGGATGAAGGATCATACTCAGATTTAGTCGAGATGCCTTCTAATATATCGCGAGTCAAGCCATAGCACATGACATGAGACCAACTTAAAAGGCGACTACTTGTTGAAGGATTATGAAGTTCACCATTCAACTTGCGTCAACCTTATCTAATATCTCGGCGAGAAAGATCAAGTCAACGCATCGAAAAGAACCCCATTTTTACACTTTTAGGCAGATAAATCCTCGCCAGCCAATATCATACGCTTTTCCAGAAGACAACCAACCTTATTTTCTTCAGAGGTCACTATATAAGACCGGCATCCCCTTCAGTGACTACAACTGATTGTGAATTTCACCTGAAGATTATTCCAATCGAAAATCCCCAGATCTTGGGACTTACCTAAAAGTGGAGCTCTTGTCTACCTCGAAAACCTAGCTCGTGACGTCGCGGTCAACTTGAGCCCATCCAACCACTTTATTCATATCAAAATCATCCACCTGCAAAGCTCTCAACACCATCTATACACCCCAAAACAATTCAAAGAGTCTATTTGGAGAATTGTGCAGCCATATCCGCAATAATCATCACCTCTACAAGCACAATAGCTGTCGCGATTGCGGCTGCAAGGTAGCAACTATGCCAGACTCACCACCTCCTCCAGAGCCCCGAGCTCGCTCAAAATCACCCGCCCCCGAGGATAAGAACGACCGCAAAGGCCGCGACGATAATTTCAGAGAGAGCGATGAGCGTCGCCAGCGCAGAGACCGTAGCAGGTCACGCGACCGCAGAGATTCGCCTCCGCGCAGGCCCAGAGATTCGCCTCCGTGCAGGCCCAGAGATCGATCGCGATCGCCAGCGCGAAGACCTAGGGGATCAGGTGGCTTCAAGTGGAAAGGAGAGCGTCGAGATAACGACAGAAACCGTGACTTCCGCAGACGGTCACCGCAACGACATAGGGATCGTGATTATGGCAGGGACAGGGACTGGAACTATCGCCGAGATGATCGTGATGGAGGGCGGGATCGACAGCGAGATGGCGATAGGTATCAGAGAAGGGAGAGAAAGGAAAAGAAAGAAGAGAAGCCCAAGGCGGCTGTAGCTCAGCGAAGCGAGGAGATGATCATCGTAAACGTCAACGATCGACTGGGTACGAAAGCTGCTATACCCTGCTTGGAGTCTGATACCGTGGGCCAACTGAAGCTGATGGTCGCTGCACGAATTGGCCGTGACCCTGGCCAGATTATCTTGAAGCGGCAGAGTGAGAGACCGTTTAAGGACCACATCAGTCTGGGAGACTATGGGATTTCGAATGGCGTGCAACTGGATCTTGAAATTGATACGCGAGACTAAGGGGGCACGGAGACACTGTTCGGTATGGACTCTGGGAACAAAGATTCGAGTTTTTTACTTTTTTTGGGCGTTACCTAAATTGCATGACTAAAAATAAACAATGGAAAAGAAATGAGTCGGTCTGGGACTACTGGCGTGAGCCGTACTATATAAGAGGAATATCATGAAGAGTTCGCATCCAATTTCATCGAAATCGTCAAGAGAAATCTGCCTTGCAACCCACCATACGCCTTTACCGTATCTCATGTCCTAATCCAAGGAAAAAGTAGATTTATAGTGACCAAAGTATAGTATAGCCAAAATCTGGCGATGTACTTGAGAACATAGGACATATATGCTTCAACACCTTTCCTCGCACAGCCAAGAAGATAACCAACAAAGACAAAAAGAGAAGATAATAGAGTCGTTTCCTTAAAAAAATAAGGAATGGTGATTGCCAGCACATTTGGAACGTTCCTCATTTGAACATATTGTTGAGGTCCATCTCGGGTTCATCAAATACCCCCAGCTGGGTGCGGTAGCCTGAATCATTTTCTAGAGCATTGTGGTGTAAGGGCGACAATTGACTGTTGGGCTTTAGATCTTGAAACTTTTCCTCTAGCTGTCGAGGCGGAGGTTCTACCATCTCGACAGTGACCTGAAGCTTGGGGTTAGACCCAATAAAGTCCAAGTTCGATAGGTCATTGGCATCATCCAATGTGGCCTGTTCCAGCCACATATTCTCTTCTACCTTGGGCGACCGTTGCAAGAGCCCCATGGATTCACCAGCGGTAGATGGAACCCTTGAAGCACTGGATTGAACTTGCGATATTATATCGGACAAGGACACGGCCGCATCTCTGTCAATGACGGGCATTGCCGGGCCCTGAAACAAATTCGAATCTGTAGCTGCAGCGTCGAAGCAGGCTTGATACAGCATATCGTCCCCCTCGTTGTAAATGGGCGAGTTGATGCTTGTTGGCATTTGCATGCGTGATCCCTGCCGCTCGCGAGTAGCCGTTTTATGCATTAAGAATGGATGGAACGACTGCTGCGACAACTCGTTTTGTGCAGATGCAGATTGAAGAACCCTGGTGAAATCTCCATTGTGAGAGGAGCCTTGTGAAAACGTCTGTGGCGAACGTTGTTGAAATGATGGCTGCAAGTTTGAATATTGGTAAGTTGGGAGTAACATGCTTTGTGCCGGTGGTTGTGCTTGTTGCGATTGAAAGCTGTAGCCAGAAGATCCACCTTGCAGGCTTCCAAAGGAAGTTGCTTGACTCATTGAAGAGTAAGGAGATTGAGGAACCTCCTGAGTTCCGTTTCGTTGCATGTTTTTCACCATACCTGCGACAAACTCTGGAGAGGTATTTAAATATATGGGCATGAGAGCAATGGGCGACTGTGCAGGTTGACGGGTATTTGGCTGTTGCCATGAGAAAGGGTATGTCGGAGCTGCTGGCAGGCTAGGTGGTTTTCTCGTTGGTTGTTGAGAAGCATGGTTGGACCTGTCTATGCGTAACGGGTCCTGGGTTGCCGGAGAGACTGTAGACGCTGGAAAGGCCTTTGGTTTTCCCTGTCCTTGAGGCATCTTTGAGGAAGCAGGGCGAAGATCACGGATGGGCTGTTCGGAGACAGGCCGGCGATGGGACTGAATGTTATTGTTTTGCTGTTTTGCGTTTTTGTACTTATTTGCTGTACTTCGATAGTTCGACTTACGCGGAGGCATGTTTTTGGGAGGTCCACTCGGTTTTTCGGTAACTGAACAGAAAGTGGTATAGAGAATGCATACCTTCTTCTCCTTTGGTTGTTCCGCATTGTAATCACATAACGGTTCAGCCATATGATCTTGCATCCCCTTCTTCCCAAACTTACGCCAGCACCGCAAACAGAGGGCCACTCCGTGATGCTCCTGATCTGCAAAGTCACGCCCTTGCCACTTGTGCAATGAGCTACATTTGTCACAGTTTCCTTTCGCCTTGTTGAAGGGGTCGAAAGTGTGACAACTGGTTAGGTATTTGCGGGCAGCATAGTTTGGATCCTTTCCACGAATAAGACCATGGTGATCGGTAGCATGAGTGATGATGTGTGAAATTTCATCCTTCCGACCAGAGCAGGCATGCCTTTCAGGGGAAGACAAGCGCTTTGGGTCGAACAGCCAGAAGAAACATGTCTCGCAAGCATTCTTGAAATCCTCGGGCGTTACCAGATTGGATGGACGCGCACGTACTGATCCGTCGCCTCGTATATTAGACGAACTGGGGTCACCAGAAGCAGACAATGGTGGAATGTTTCGAGCTCGCCGATGGGACGCTTGTGTATCCTCAATCGTCTGCAGAGGCACACTTGGGCCTGACTGAGCCGATCTGGAAGAACCTGATGGTGCTGGAGACGCACGGTGTATCGATTGGATTTTTTGTCCGGATCTGTATCTCTTTGCGAGTTGTTGTTTGCCAGTTGCTTCATCATCTGTTGAGCGACTGTTTTGGCGTTTAGGCAATTTCTTAGAGCCTGCAGATGTGTCTGTGCCTGCGGCCGACCAAGCTGTCTGCTGGGGTGCTGGACCGACTGACTGCCTATAGGCGCCACGCGTATGCGGCCCAGACAGATTGGTGAAAGCAGAGAGACCTTCTTGACGTGTTGATAAACCTGGAGGTCTTCCTTCGTCGTGATTCCCATTGTCGGTATATCTTTTTTGTCGGTCGGAGGTGGTCCCGAAAGGCAGAAAGGACGGTGCTGAAGGCCTGACGTCCTGCATCAAACGTTCATCGATTGATGTAACATTGCTCGATGTATTGATGTGTCGAGTACGCGGGACCGTTGTATTGAGAGAACCGATTGTCTGAGCTGATGGCCTGCGGCTTCTTCTAAGCACATCATCGACACGGTCAATGACTTTATAATTATCAAGTTGGCGTTGAGGTAGTGATTGAGATGTGATGAAGGTATTTTGTGATGGTTGAGAGTTTGGTTGGTGATGGAGCCAGTGTTGGACCTGGAGATTGCTTCCACGGCGTTCCTGTTGCTCCAGCTGCTCTAGCTCCCAATCGGTAGGTTCATTCCATCGTGGGGGATTGCCAAGGTCGATGTTGTCGTTACTCTCAACGTTCTGGTCGCTATTCGCACAACCCAATCCCTGGTTCAACATCCCGTCCATGGTGATCCTGGATGCAAACCTCCCAATGACGTTACAGTTCTATGGGAGGCGCCCTAGTACACCCCGCATGAAGCGGAACGAGGATGATAGCTGTAGTTATTGATGAGCTTGAGATGGCAGATTCGTGGCGAAATTTTGGATGTGATGAAGCAAACGTGAAGGGATTGGGAGACGAGAGAGGAGGCACAGGGGGCCTGATTATAGAGGCCAGACTATGGGAGTGCACATTGGGTAGGTAGGACAATGTGAAGGTATTTTGTACCAAGTAAGGCTGTGAGCTGGCCATCATGATTGGTGGTGGAGGTTGAAAAAGGCATCCTTTCGAGTTAGCCCTGCTCATTTTCAACCCCCCAGTGAGACCGCGCCCGACAATTTGGCGGATAGAATATCATGGTGAGTGAGCTTGGTTGAGTTGGAGATGCTGTTGGAGGTTGAAATAGAGTTGTGATGAATATAAGCCAACGGTGAGGAAAATTTGAGGTTGAAAACGGGGGGTTTCAATGTGAAAGACATCGACAGTATTAGTGGCAGCCAGTGGTTCGCCCGCTGATGTCATTACCCCTATGAGAAAGAGGGGTAACAAGCAGAAAGTGTTACCAAAAGCAGTCAATTGTGTGTCAGATTGATGAAGAAAATACTGAGGAAAACCTGTTCGTAAATGATCTTTGACATCATCCAACAATTTAATTTAATGTTTAAAACTAAAGGGCAGTATAATATGAGATTCAATAGGAGCAACCGAGAGCCAAGAAAAAGGTCGCCTAACAGCTTGAGTTCTGTTTTCTTAATAGATCAAATGATAGAATAGTAGTTTGCCTTTCTTTGAGAGTACAAGAAGATTGGATTAAGATCCATTACAGCCCAAAGCCTCAAAAACCACTTGTACGACCGACACTTGTTATTTAAATTATGCCAGGTGGGGAAGAAGCGGGCGCTATCGCGAGAAGTTAGTCTGGGGTAGAAAACCCGCACTAATCGATCTGTCAAACCCGGCGCAATGGGTATTCGTACATGCGCCAAGTAGTCTAAGAGCCCTCTAAGTTTATCTTATAATATCCTAAAAAATTTTGAGTACTTGGATCCTTATTAGCATCGGATCGAGATCTTACATCTTCTTACAACCCCCACGGGCAATGGCACATCGCAATTGCTCACGTTTATGGGACGGTAAACCACAAAATGCGGAATTGCCAAGCTTTGCATCTAGGACAAACTCATAAAGTTTGAGGCGAATATCTCTTAAGAAGCGACCAATCTCCAGGATATACATTAAAAGAGTGCATGAGGAGAAGTAATTACAGAATTACGGCGGAACCGCATGTCGCCCTGGTTTTAACCAGTGGATATCGTTAGTCGATGTAAAGGAACATGACACCATGCCAAATGGCAAGGCATGATGAGGATGCGCCCGATTTAAGACTTAACAAAGAGATTATTCAAATAATACCATTTCACAGTAGATCTTGGCCAAATTTACCCCCATGCTCACCATGCTCAGTGAACCGTAACTGGGCGTGTGCCAAGAGTTGCCATTCCAGCCTATAATCTTTAGCAGGGCTGAAGTATTACCTATTTTGGAAAGTCTCGGCGTGGGTCATGAGCCTCAACTCGGAGGATTTAGGGCCCTAAACTTGAGGTCAGGGTAATTCACTGGCTATCTTTGTTAGAAAATAGGCGGCGTGCTTGTCGATCGTTGCAGCAACGGCCAAGCGAACCCTTGTACAGTAAAACCGATCGACATTTTCCCCAATAGAGTATTGGAGCTCACGCCCTGATGAATGGTTTGTTAGTGCTCTCTAAAGCCGCCAATGTCCCTCCAAGACTTCAGTTACATACTTCCATTTGAAAAGGGATCCAGTATCTGAACACTATTGCCCAGAAGGTCTATCTCATATATATTCAGAGACGTATCCGACTGACGTTCGCACAACTCCCGTGGCATGCTATCTTGCGAACATCGAATCCATGCATTATTGGGGATATTATGCCGAGCGTTCGAACTGCCTGTTGACATATAGACGTGATCTTCCAGAGCAAACCCATATTGGAGTCAAACCGGAAACGCAGGGTTGGAATTCTCAATAAAAGGGGAATTATATTTGTTTAGCGACTAAGCACGCGCTGGTGGAATTCAGCCTTACGTGAAACATAGCTACCGAAGTTGCTGACCCAACGATCGCAATGGACCACTCACTCAAGGATCATTGGGAACTGCAAAGATACTGGCTAATGATATCATTCAATTTCTATAGTTTGACTAAATCCTCTACATTCTTAACCTCGTATCCCATTCTCCATGACCATAAGCATTCCCCTAACCCAAACACCAAAATGCAAATTTATATTTAGCTTTAAGCAACCCATTTACGAGCGTTTAAGAAGAGCTGGAACCAAGGACCATATTGTCCCCACTCAGCCAGCTGGCGCTCAGGCTTCCATGAGCCGACGTCGGCCATGATGGTACGCTCAGGGTGAGGCATCATGGCGACGACACGGCCGTCCTTGCTCTGCACTCCTGCAATACCCTGAGGACTTCCGTTGGGGTTGAAAGGGTATCTCTCTGTGACGGAGCCGTAGTTGTCGACATAGCGAAAGGGAACAAGACCTGAGTCGTTGACAGATTGCAAGTCGTTTGCAGAGGAGAAGGCAGCTCGGCCCTCACCATGGGAAACGACGATAGGGAACGAGGAACCGCTCATACCCTTGAAGAAGACAGAGTTCTCAGACTTGTCTTCGATGGCCACCATTGAGTATCGACCCTCAAACTGTGTGCTGGCGTTTTCAACTTGACAAGGTTAGCTTTCGTCGCCGTGAATACAAGACAAGTGACATACCAAATGTTGGCCAGTGCTCGGCTCCAGGGATTAACTCCTTGACTATAGATCGTTAGTATGATTCAACAACCAACGAATGAGGAATAATCTCACGTCGAGTTAGCATCTGACAACCGTTGCAAACACCTAACGAGAAAGTGTCAGGACGCTTGAAGAAAGTCTCAAATGTCTTGCGAGCACCATCGTGCATCAGAATGGACTGAGCCCAGCCGTTACCGGCACCGAGAACGTCACTATTGGATGTCAAAATCATCTCAAGAACGTGCAATTTGCAATGCCAAGGCCGAGAATGGATTTACTTACCCATACGAGAAACCACCGCAGGCAGCAAGACCTCGGAATCCGTCCAGCGAGAAGCCGTCAAGGATATCAGACATGTGAACATCAACAGCGTCAAAGCCAGCAGCTCGGAAGGCAAAGGCCATCTCGGCGTGACCGTTGACACCTTGCTCTCGAAGAATGGCGACTATCTGATGTTAGTATACACTTAATTTCGATTGGTATTCCCTGATCTTACCTCTAGGCTTGTAAACCAAGCTCTTGATGTTGGTGAGAGCTGGGAGGCTCACGTCGGCAGGGTCAAACTTGAGCTTGTAGTGTAGACCCGGATCCTTGTTGTCCTGAATGGCGTCAAACTCGGACTGAGCGCACTCGGGGTTGTCTCGGAGCTTCTGCATCTCGTAAGATGTACTGGTCCACCACTGTTGGATCTTGGCGCGCTCTAGGTCGACGACGGTCTTTGACCTGTACTTGACAAGGAGAGACTGCTTGCTAGTAGGACGAACATAGCCAATAGTCCTGATTAGACCATGAGGAGGACCACAGGTGGCGAAACACCTCTTGAATTTGGTCTCGTCACCTCGGCGGATCTGGAAGACAGCACCCAACTCTTCGTTGAAGAGGGCGTCAAGCACCTTGTCCTCGGACTCAGCAAGGTCGTCAAGAGAGATGTCAGCGCCACATCGACCAGCAAACATCATCTCAGCAACAGTGGTGAGCAGACCACCATCAGATCGATCGTGGTATGCAAGGACAATATCCTCCTGGTGAAGCTGCCATAGAGCATCGAAGAAATCGCGGATGATCTGGACATCACGAACATCAGGAGATTCGTTGCCAATCTGTCCAAGAGTCTGAGCAAGAGCAGAACCTCCCATAGCACGGAAACCCTGAGCAAGGTCAACAAACACCAGGACAGACTCGCCGACTTCCTCAACACGGCGAAGCTGGGGCGTCCATGTGCTGCGGACATCTTCAACCAAGCTGAAGGCTGAGATGACCAGCGAGACAGGAGCAGTGACTGTTTGCGACTCAGAGGTTTCCTTGTCCTTCCAGGAGGCCTTCATGGAAAGAGAATCCTTTCCGACAGGAATTGAAACACCAAGTTGAGGGCAGAGTTCCATACCGATAGCTTGGACGGCATCGTAAAGAGCAGCACCTTCACCAGGGTGACCAACAGCGGCCATCCAGTTGGCTGAGAGCTTAACGCGCTTGAGGTCACCGTTGACGGGGCCAGGCTTGATGTCAGCTGCACCAAGGTTCATCAGACTCTCGACAACTGCCATACGAGCAGATGCGGCAGCGGAAATGAGGGCGAGGTTAGGCTTCTCGCCCATGGCCATGGCCTCACCACGTCGCTTCTTGTCATCAAGACTGAAGCTGGTAAGAGTGACGGCGACATCAGCAACCGGAGTCTGCCAAGGACCAACAAGCTGGTCTCGAACAGACAAACCACCGACAGTACGGTCACCGATAGTAATAAGGAAGTTCTTTGATCCAACAGAGGGAAGGTTGAAAACCAACTCTGTGGCTTTAGTGACCAACTCGCCAATGTCAGAGCTACCACAGTGCTCGGTGAGACTCTTGGTAGCGTCAAAAGGACGAAGATTCTTCTGAACACGTTGGACGTCCTTGGAGATTCGTCGCCCAGGAGGGAAAAGAACATCCATTGGAAGGTTGATGGGGTCAACGGGAGGCTGGATCGTAGGCTCACGATCAGTGAGAACAAGCCTTGAAACACCGCTCTCATCCTTGGTGACAGCAGTTCCGACAACGGAGAAACCACATCTCTCTCGTCGGCAAATGCTGGTGAAGCGGTTGAGACCATCCCTGTTGACAAGAAGAACATACCGTTCCTGAGCCTCGTTACACCAGATCTGAAGGGGAGACATAGAGTTATCGGCGCTCTCAACCTGTCGAAGCTCGAATTTGCCTCCAAAACCGGCATCCTTAACAAGCTCAGGTAGAGCGTTTGAGAGACCTCCAGCGCCAACATCGTGGATGAAAGCAATTGGGCTTTCGGGGCCAAGGGCGACACAAGTGTTGATGACCATCTGGGCTCGTCGCTCCATCTCGGGGTTTCCACGCTGAACACTGTCGAAGTCAAGATCCGCTGTGGCGTCGCTGCCGGTATTGGAGGAAGCAGCACCACCACCCAGACCAATCAGCATAGCAGGGCCACCTAGCACAATAACGTGGGCGCCCTCTTCGACATGGCTTTCCTCTTTAAGAGCGTGCTGAGGTCGAACACTACCAATACCACCAGCAATCATGATAGGCTTGTGGTATCCTCTATATTCAGGAGCATCGGATCCGGCCTCATTGGTGAGAAGAGTTCTGAAAGTGCCTGTCAGAGCAGGGCGACCAAATTCGTTGTTAAAACGAGCGGAGCCAATAGGGGCCTCCAACATAATGTCAAGACTGGAAGCATAATGAGAAGGGCGTCCGATATCAAGCTCCCATGGCCTCTTATTGCCAGGGATTAACAAATCAGAGACCCAAAAACCGGCAAGACCAGCTTTAGGAGACGATCCTCGTCCAACAGCGCCTTCATCTCGAATCTCACCACCGCTTCCGGTTGCGGCACCGGGGAAGGGGGAGATGGCAGTGGGATGGTTATGAGTTTCAACCTTGATGAGGGGTTGAACAACTTCTCGAGTAAGCTTCCAGCTGCCCGTAGAATAGTCTGGAGCCCAGTAGTTACCCTCGTCTCCGGAAAGACTGCAAGGAGATATTAGCAAACAAGCTCGAGAACTTAGACCCTAACCGGAATCATTTTTGTATAATCAGAACTTACACGGCGGCGTTGTCGGAATAGGCGCTGATGACGTATTCGGGGTTTGATTTATGAGTGTTCTTGATCATGCCGAATAAACTGTTCTCCTGACTGACACCATCAATTGTCCACGAAGCATTGAAGACGTGGTGTCGGCAGTGTTCAGAGTTGACCTGAGCAAACATGAACAGCTCAACGTCGTTCTACTGAAATCAGTATTTGATTTTCAAAGTCGGACTTATGAGTCATACAGGAGATCGACCAAGCGCAGTGTACTGCTTAACCAAGTACTCCATGTTAGGTTGGTCGAGACCAAGCCCAGCCTGCTTGTTATGGTCCTGGAGGGCAGCCAAGGGACCTCGTTCATCGGAAAAGATATCAACGACGACGAGAGGGTTTCGGGCACCATGAGCAAACATGGTATCTAGGACTGGAGGAGAAAGGCTGAAGAATTCTGTCATACGATCATGCAGAATGTCCCGGAATCCCAGATCCTCCTCTCCCTTGAAGCCATCCTCGAATTCGATATGGATGACTCGACCTCGTTCGATGCGATTAACGGTCTTGAGATCGCAGACTAGTGCGATGCTGGTAGCTTTAGAGCTCCACGGAGACACATTTCGAGGGCTGACGTAAATGTCGATAGCTTTGTTTTCGTCGCTGATCGCAGGGGCGTTCGTGGCCTGCTCAATGGCCTCGAGGATCTTCTTAATACTGCCGAGAACGGCGGCATCCTCAGTCTCGAGGT
Source organism: Fusarium algeriense (assembly GCA_002982035.1). Lineage (NCBI taxonomy): Eukaryota > Fungi > Ascomycota > Sordariomycetes > Hypocreales > Nectriaceae > Fusarium > Fusarium algeriense. The sequence goes on along the minus strand of PVPY01002005.1, from coordinate 2,919 downwards.
CGAGGTAGTATTGCCAGGAGCCCGTCAGCTTAGCAACCTTGACGGGGCTCTGATCATTGATGCGCTGCACAAGCTTCTGAACTTCGGAAGCCGTGTAGCACGACTCGCCGATCAGAACGTGGTGCATGGTGGATGGAATTGCGAGTTCAGAGCAAGATACGCCTTGACGCTTGTACGCCGACGTCCTGTAATGGAAGAAAAAAAAATTGGCGGGGTTCCGATAAAGGTGGGATGCCCAGATGCGGGGCAATGTTTATCCGCTCCCAAGCTAAAGATTGGCTTTCAGTCCAAATCTGTCTCTGCCCACTCAGTCGAGGGACGGGCCATGGATTCTGGGCCTAGTAAAATCACCGATTATCTGGTAACGAAACTCTCTTTCATACTACTGCTTCACTGCATTTCCGCGTCATCCATCAAAATCTTATCTCAACACACTCCGTAGCTCTGCACGTGCCAGGATCGCGGGGCAATCGCGGGGTCTGCGGGGATTCTTGGAGCTCTACCATGAATTTGGGAATTTTGAGCTGAGATTATTGAGGTAACGCAAGGGGCGGCGTGGCCAATACCTACTCAGGTAAGTGGTAAAAAAAGTTATTAATTGAAGTATACTAGTTTCAGAGCTCATTAAATGAGTTCGACTGAGTTAATACACCTACAGGTAGTAATACAGACTAACCTAAGGAATCAAAATTTATATGGGTAGTTTAGATAGTAAGAAAGTACACTATTTTGTGATTATGCTATATCGAATTATTCTCAAAGCCAAGTTCATTGAAATACGCAAGTTTGGTTGTCTAGGAATAGTAAAACTGTCTTTTGTTGTGTTTATTGTTCAGCTTGGTCGGCACCACGGGGCAAAACGTGAAATGTTGCTAGAGTTTCACAGAAGAGAAACATCATGCTTATAGCTTACTTTTAGCGAAGGATCTGGACTGCCTTTGAGATTCCTTGAATTCGTCCCCGCAAAACTGGCGAAATTGCGGCAATATGCCGTGGCTGGGCAACGCTTTCGTTGATAATAAAGTTCTAGACGCACCAGAAACGATAAGGACAATGGCCTTTATTCGGTTGCTGGAGAAAGCTTGTCTTACTTATCATGTCCGGGCAAGACATTAGGATTCCATATTAGAAGATACATCTGAAACACGGAGATTATAAATTTTAGGCAATCCCGAAAACAAAGAGTATCTCTGGACCAACTCTCGTCGCTTTTGTAATAAAAATATATCGGCTCAAAACATATGTAATACTGTTCAAGACAGGATCAAAGTCTAAAAGAACAAAGTCGCCATTTGCGCGCGTTGCTAAGAGCTCCATTGCCGGGGAACATGTCTCGGGAAACAAATCGCAAGTCTTAAGCACAAGGCGCAGTGGCAGAGTGGTCTAATGCGATAGACTAGAAATCTATTCTCTTCGGAGGCGTCTGTGCGAATCAGGCCTGCGTCGCTTTGGTATATTTTTTCCCCCTCAGTATTAATTTTAAAGCATTCCCGATAAAAAAGGATTATGTGCTTTTTTTCATCCCCATATTCAGATAGGCGCCATACTTCTTTCCTAGGATTAACTTATTAATTATAGGGTAGCATTAAGTAAAAAGGAATAAACTTATACTATTATTAATGCCTCTCTTATAATAATAAGCAGCTATCTACATAAAGAATGTTAGCTTTTATAACTTAATTAATATTAATTATTTACAGCATTACCACAGCTTCACGGAGAAAAGCCCACAATGGTTCATCAGGAACAGATCCCCGCGAGTAATGGCGCCAGACAGCTCCAGATCTCATGTCTAAAGGAAGTGAATAGAGTTAAACTATTGAGTAGCTACCAGGCTTGTGCACCAAAGCTCTCTCGGCGGCGTTAAATTTCTATCAAATATGGTCTGACCGGCCAATGGTCTCAAGTTGGTAATGGTCTGAGCTCTTATACTTATATCAATGGCTTGCAAGTACTATCAAACCTAGCAGGGCCGAGACTCTTGAAGCTCCCATGAGCCTGGCGCACGGCACGATGGCCTGCAGAAAAAAAAATACGATTGAAAATGAATTGACATCTAGCAAGAAAAGAGTTTGAACGGAGCTGCCAATAGTGTGTTGTAAATTGATGGCTTGATTTGTAATAAGTCAATTGCCACATGGGAAGAATGTAATTGTTAACGGGAAAGGCTTTGCCTGTCAGACTCATGCAATGGATACGGGCAAATCGGCAAAGCAAGGTGATATTCCTCCGAGACAAGAACAAGATCCTGATGCGCACTATGGCCATTGTGGTGATTGAGACAATTTCTGATGACTTGCCGAGAAAGCAAGTAAACAATGATGCTAAAACGGAAATGTCTCTCAAGACTCCAGCGAATGGAAGCGGTTAACCTGACGATCACGTTCCTTTCACCCAACTCCAACCTATTGAGAGTGGTGCGATCGGCATTACTAGACGTCATCCATTGAGGATGGATTCTAAGGATGAAGGCATCTTGCGATCGGGAGTCATTAATCATTGAGATTCGTTCGGACTGTCTTGATTTCTGTCGATAGGTTGTTGGTAAGGAATCTTTTCGGCAGCCTCCTTGCTAAGTGCCAAGATACACTTTTTGTAATTACTCCGGGGATTTTTCTTAGCCTATCACTTTCTGCTGTCATATCAACAAACTCTATACATGACGCCTTACGTCGAATGGAAGCGAGATATCAGATCACAGATGACCGTAACTGGTTAGATTGGCCTGGCTTGGCATCCAGGCCCAGAGCAAATCTTAGTCCCAGGCAACTCTAAAAAACGGATTGAGGGGATATGCCTGCAGTCCAGATCACGAATAAGCGCACGCGGTGCCTGGTGGTGGTGAGGTCCTGCAGTAGACCATGTGGCGTGTGTGGCGTTTGTGGCTTGCACGCTTTCACTTACCCGTTAGCTCAACCT
>PVPY01001992.1:0-10058 GCA_002982035.1 Fusarium algeriense | reverse complement strand
GTATATTATAATAATTAGATAGCTACTTAATAAATCGATTTATAGGTAGTTAATTAAAGAGATATATATATTACTAAATAGAGTAGAAAAAACTCTATCTTTAAGCAATATAACTTATATTTATCTATTAATTTATTATACTTTCTAATCAAGTTATAAAGTTACTTACGTAATGATATCTTATTTACATAGGTACCCGTGCATGTATGGATGGCCGATAGTGATGGAACTAATTATTGGCCAAATCGAGGTGGGGTAGAGACCCTTTCGTGCCACCATCGATTTCTTTGCGAGGTCTAAGGACGAAACAACATCTATAAACAGATAACGGCTAATTAGGTATTCTTGACACTCATGCTATGTGGGAACTAGTTGGTTAATGGTTGCTGTGGATAAGTCAACGCGCAGCCAAGGAAATTAAGCACAGATTCCGGTGCACACATTAAGCTCTTTAGAACATAGATATCAGTTCCCTTCGCTGTGAGACCTCTACGGTCGTTGCAAGATGCTGGCCAAAGTGCCTTCTTATTAAACACGAGAAAATTCTCCTTTATCAACCCTATTTCAATGTAAACCTAGTTATCTAGCGAAAAACAGATACAAGTCGACTTCTTCATGCTTCGGGGAAATTTGTACGTCGTATTTACAACACCAATCAGGCCATTCTCGCACCAACATGCCAGTATCGATATTCACCGCCAACTCTTCGCATGCCAGTTCATATGATCAGAGATTCAACACCCCTATCAACTCGATTTACTCCTCACAGGGATTCTTGTAAAACTTAAAGTTAATGCTTGACGGACGAGCAAGGTCACTGAGTACTATAGTTCCGTTGAACAAGTTGTCGGTTCGTCTAAACAATTTTGCGCAAATACAATGAGAGAACTTTATATATATTATGGGTTAATGTAGGCTGCCGATCTATCGCCTCTAATTACGAGGCTTATGGCTCTTGTCATATATCTCCTTGCAAAGAATGCCAGCGCTTTCCGCATACGCTGCCTGGCAATGAGTTCCATATCGCCCCATGGATACTGATTCAGGACGACGCCGATCCTTATAATCTCTTCGGAAGCAGCGGCCCCATTAAGTTACTATTGTCTCGTTCCAGGTCGAACCACTCGCGTGTCACATACCCATGCATGGTTTCATCATCTGCAGCATTTCAGGGCATCTGCATTATCAGACTTTGATGGACAGAGGTTGAGAAGTCTGGTGCCGGTGAAATATTTACCAGAATATTCGATCTTTAAGTAGGCTGATAGTAATAGAATTTCTCTTATCATAGTTAGATTAACTTCTTTTCTTTTCCAAATAGCCCTTAAATTTCTCCACACACCACATCGTTTGTTTTGGTCCCCTAGAGCCTTGTAAACTCGATATGCATAGTAAAGTATATCATTACAAGGCATCTTCGTATAAGCTTTCACTATGAAGTGTTTATGTCTCACATACAGCTACACGAACTGCTTATAATTACTTCTGAGAATATACCACTTGATATCAGTGACCATATTATTCCATACCACAATCTCTTCCTCCCACTTTATAGCTCTCTAGTGTCTTCATCGTTCTCGCCGCATTTATGTCTGTTGTCTCAGCAGGGTGCTTTTATGCGTCTGCTCCTGGCGTAAGTGCATTATTCTTTCTACTCAGCGATGACATTTACTCATGAAATATATGGCAGTCCCCAAGGCAGTCTGCGACAGCGTTTCTGGCATGGACGCTTGTGGTACACGAGCGACACCTAGTGACTGCATCAAATTATATGATGAGAAAACTGATTCTGGCTCCCATAACGTAAGTTTTATTCTTGATACATTTCATGAACCATCATGAGCTGAGGCGTTTAGGTGCAAATGCTGTGCTTAGGATTTTTATGGCTTCGTTCGGTCATCTCGTTTCCCCAGGGCCAATGATTTTCCTTCTTCAGAAATAATGTAGACAAGTTATACTGTTTATCTACATCTATTCCGAGTCGTGTTTTAATTTACTAGATATTAGATATACTGTCATTTATGTATTTGCAGAGATCGCATGTATTTTATGTTCGTCTGTAGCCATGCAGCTGTCGCACCAGTATCGTTTATGGTGGATATTTAATAAAAGCCTCACTGGTCATCTAAAGCCCTTTCTGCAACTCCTGTGGAAACTGGATGCGCATCCGAACATTAGGCTTTGATAACGAAGCTTTGCTGTCGACAACCCATCATTCAAAACCAGGCCGCTGGCAGGTATTGAGAAAATAGCTTCATGCACCCAATAAGTTGATTTGAGCCGCTATCTCATCCTCATTATTATAACAGGATGGCGGAGAATTTGGAGAAGCTTGCATGGGAGAACTATGTTGAGAATGAGTGAATGGCCCCGTGACATGGCATGATGGATGGATGGTATTGTAGAAAGTGTTGGCATGATGCCATAAAAACATGAATGAATGAGTTATGGCTATTTATACAAAATAGTATACCTGTAAGGCATTACAGCGTGTGTCTTGTCTTGAATTGAGTGGCTCGTTTATCGCGGTTGACGCGGCTGAGTCGTGATGAACCCTCTTTTGCAGGACGTGCTGTTAGTGCTGAAGGACAGCGAAAATCAATGAAGGCAACTATCCAATAGTTGCTGGGCAGCGTGTTGTAATAAAATCTTAGCCCAGGGAGTTTTAGGCCATATGTGATTAGGCAGACCAACATGTCAATGCAATCGATCTGTGAGCAGATGAACGTCAACCATTATCACACTCGTCGCATTCCAGATTCTGCGTCTCTTTCTGAAACCTTAGGCCTTGCTTCACCAGTGAGCATTTTTACTAATCCCATCACCAGGTATTGGCCAAGGAGGCCACCTGCTTATTGAGCCATTAATAGATTCAGTCTTATTGCAAGACCACGAACGATCCTCTAAAAGATCCACAGCAGCCGTGTGAAGCCTCAATTTATGTACGCAAATATTGCTTTCCGAATTACTTGAGCGTTGCGTACGTAAATATGAAGCTTACATTCAATCGCAATGGGCTGAATATAGCGTATAATCTTTCCTGATAAAGGTCCAGATCACTTTCAACTCTCGTCTTTCAACCACTAGACGCTCCCCGTCATCTTTCGAGATGATATGTAGTTAATCGAGTCAACTCATTGTTCCACAGAGCATTGTGGAATACGTCGAGCTTTGAGGTCAAGAAGAGTGCACTTGTTGACGCTCGTCTCTCCTCGTTACGTAACTATTGTAGCTGGGCTCTTTCCATTGGCTAAGGCCAGACTGACTGGTATGGTCGGGAAGTGGGAGATAACTCTTTACCGTCTTCCATAACTGAGGAGGGAAGACCGACAGATACTCGACATCGGCCATACTTTCACTATCCTCGAGTACACCATCACAGTATATTTCGAGTGTGTGCGAGACAATTATCAGTTGAGGCAGCCTTAGTGAGCTACATATATAGGTGTCGAGGATAATTCGTTGATCAACGCCGATATGTTAGGTTCCGATCATGGATAGTCGGCGCGGGCTAGCAACTAACTACTTGACATTCGTAGCATTGAGCATCACCATCATTTTGAGGCTCATAATAGTAGTGGAGAAGGGAATTGTTGGCGCGTCGTCTGTACGAGGATATCATGATGTATGGGCTTACCATCGCCCCTCTGCTTCAGCGGGGCTGAGATCTTAACCACACCGTAGAGTGCACCGTCGTTATCATCCACAAACGTCAACGTAGATCCGAACAGAGTTATAGTCACTGAGGATAGATGCCGTGAATTTCACTATTGGGGACATCCAGAATAAGTACTCCTATTTGTCAGGGCCAGAAAACGATTACCCCTTCCGTGTTCCGCAGCGAGAGAAGCTAAATGCAGCCATCAGGGTCCATTCGACTGAAATCGGCTGCCTCAACGGATATTTGTATAATCTAGGCCAAGTGATTACTGTCTGCTACATAGAACAACGCAGTCACATAACGGGCAACGGACCCTTTGCATGCTTTTTGGGTTACGGAAATGACTCTGTAACTATTCTTTAACCCCTATTCGACATATATAACAAGACATTTATCAAGGTTGTTACAGAGCAAAATATTTATCAAGGCCTTTATCAACACGCCGATCAAGACATCTATCAAATAATTTATCAAAATCTATCACAATATTTCTCATGATGTCTACTTTAATCTAAACTTCAATTATATCCTTGATGCTCCAGTTATCTTGACCGTATTGAAACCCGGCGGTTATTCTGCCATGGGGCAAGCGATATGGACAACACTGTGAGACTACTGATCGGGGACTTTGGATTTTTTTTCTTGTGGATCATGGTACCAAAAGAGATCCGGCTCGAAAATATTTACTGCGAAATTCCGTTGCTGATTCTAACAAAATCGAACTTGCTAGCCTTACTGTAATCCAGCTTGACTCAAGGTACGAATCACAAATGCTTGGAGCTCACGTTTTCATCATCTTCGTCTGTCCAGGCGTCCTCGTCATTTTGATCGTATTTTGAGCCTTTGGTTGGAGGTAGTTGTCCCTGTGGATCCTGAAGTATGCGTTACTCGCAAGCTACTATTAGTAGCATTTTCAGCCATTGTCTTGGGTTGTCTGTATTTGCATCCGCTTACATCTGAGATCGCCATATGTCCTTTATCCTCAGTCGCAGTCGGTTCAACAATTATCCCAAAATGCGGATCATCTTGGAGCATTTCATCCTTCAGGCAAATTGGTCGGGCGTTGGGCTCAAAGCCATGATAGATAGCTAGTGCGTAGATGTTGTTTATCGTCTGATGCGAGATACCTGTAATGGCATGAATTTCGGCTGTTGTTTTTGCTCCTCCACTGGGAGTCTTTAGAGCCACCACCATAGCCCGAGTAGGGAGATCCATTTTGGTAGTCATAGTGGATTGAATCAGAACAAGATGAGGCTGCAGAACCGTATATGAAAAGGGCGGTGTGATGGTACCTACTGGAGTTTAAGGGGGTGGCTATTTTTATCCTGGAGGTGGGGATGCCGCTATACTTAATACCGTTTAGTGTAATGAGTCAGATAAGATTTGATAAGAGCAAGACTCTATTACAAGTTAATAAAGCCCAATGCCTTCTGGAACGACCGATAAAGGACGAGCGTTCTTGTGGAGCACGCGAACCGGATGCCTGAACCAAAGTCACACGAACGCGCAATGTTCGATTGCCTCTGGAACAGCAATCGTAAAATTATAGAATGGGAGTCGTATATATTTCCGACATGCAAGCAGACAATATTAACAGTCTGTAATATTGCTATTTACTTTTAGTTTGTTGCACTTTCTGGTTTTTCTAGTTTACTATAACCCATCTCTAATCTCTAAGAATGTAACACGCAAGCCTTGACCCAGTGGTTGGAAAGTTCTCAGCAAAGATCCTGTTTCTGTATCCCAGACGCGCCCTGAGGAGGATGCAACTCGCTTCCCGTCTCTGGATAACGCAAGGTCCTGGAGGTCGTCGTCGGGGAGAGTTTGAAGTAACGAGTCCCAATCTGCCTTTACATCAGGGGTTCTTTTTATCCATTTGGGGATCTTGCTTCCGTATTGCTGCCGAATAATGGACTTCTTTGGTGAGTATATGAGTGCGGAGGCATCTACCGCGTCTTCCTCCTGAGTAAAAGACTTGGATATTGGAACAAGCAGCACTAAGACGCCAGCCCAGGCGAGCGCCGCGTGTGGCTCCGAGTTAACCGCCGTGGAAATGAAATCCTTGACGCTCAAAATCGCATGGACCGCTCGACGAGCCTGCTCCTTGACCCCGATGCTCTTCCCTGCAATTGTGACTGTGAGATGCGAGGCTTGGATTTCGTCCAGTTGGTCTTTGATGAAACTTCGCAAGCCTGTTGTCTCAGAATCTTCACCTGGAAGCAGGCTCTCTTCCTCTTTCTGAGCAGCACATTGTCGGGAAAGGGCCGACTTGTAGGCATCCACGATTTCGGCATCGTCTTTTTAAAGCTGGTCATAGGCTTCTTTCCACAGACCCTTTAGCTCCAGGGCCTTTGGACCCGTGGGGGGACCTGTCGGACGGGGATCCGGTTCGGCGCTGCTAATAAGAGCCTCATTTTCTGACTGCTGACGAGTCGTCCAAGATGCGGGGTCGTGATCGGGGTCGGTTGAGGATCCTCCCAAGAGGCGCTTAAAGCGATGCCGGAGTCGCGCCTTTGATTCTAACTTGTTCGATTCTGGCATTGTTTATAACGCGTGGAGACGTGATACTTGAAAGCAGGGTAAACAGAGTTGGTTACTCTGCGAAGTAAGAATCTCCGTAGACCCTGTAAGGCTTATTGGGCTGTGACGTGTCAGGCAACCAATCAATGACATGTTTTTTTTTTTGAGGAATGTCTCGCTCTTTAGCTAGGACCAGAATATTACAGGGTTAAGGAGATAGCTCTAGGAAAAGGCCATAATTTAAAAGACAGGGGTATGAATAAGAGTTGCAATTCGATCAATACAAGCGCCGTCAGTTACATTTCTTCCTCTTCCGGAATGATCTGAAGTTATAATAGGCCTTCAACCCAGTCTTACCCCACTCACTTCCAATGATAACAAGCAGAAGTGATCAACTCAATCTCGACCTCAATTGATCGAGAAAGACTCTCAATGGTCTATCGTCGCCCAGACTCTCATCGCAGTTGTCGCTCTCGGTGTGTTGAACCAAGCCACTCATGAACCTAAATGGTGTTTCGCAAGTTGGACATTGAAAATCATAGCCTGGAGTGACGGGACGGTAGTAAAATGCTTCATAGCAATCTCGCCCTGCTTGTGAGACATAATATCAGTCTGCAATAGAATCACATGTCCCGGTTTCCAGATGTAGCAACATAGCAGATTCAGTAACAAACATCCGATCGCAGCCTGCGTATTCGATGGCCCTTTCATCATGCACAAGCTTATGCTGTGTTATACATGTCAGCTTGACTTAACCTCACGTAGTTTAAGACTAGACGAAAACAAACCTTCTTCAAATTCTGCTTGGTTCGAAAGCTTGTTCGACACACGTTGCAAATATTGTGCTTATCCATATCATGTTGAGCCAGTCGATGGGCATTTCTGAAGGGCCGATTATTGCAAGCAGTGCATATATAATGGATCTCCTCCAAGTGAGTATTCAAATCATCCGATGTCTCATAATCCAAATGTTCAGGGCAAAAGTTACAAAGATGATGGTTTTGGGAGTCCCCAGTATGTCGCTGCTTGTCATGGACAGATCGAAAGCCCTTGTTGCATCTCGAGTAGCGGATCCCTGTCGCGGAAGGCATGTCGCAGAGTTTAGAGTTAACAATATACGTTATAGCGCCAAAATGATGAAAGGAATGAGATAATTGAACATAAACAATCTGATGTGGGGGGTTGCATAAGACAATTGGCTGCTGAGTCTGACGTGCTCGCAATGGGCTATACATGACCTGAACCAACAGCCTTAGGCCTAAATCTGCAATCCCGTCTGAGGAGAAGAGATCGAGTCTCGCCTCATTTATAAACTCAAGCTGTGGCGATTATCTCTGGCTCCCTCCAACAGGAATCCGCACATTTACACTAAGGAATTTCTGATGCCACGCACTTGATGTCCGTCGGAGAAGCGATTTCAGCAGATTCTTGCAGCATATGGCGAGTAAGCTCTGGCCATTCAATGGCTGGGGCTCCGGTGAGTCATCTATGTGCAGTGGGAAACGATATTATATAGTACCAGACTCGCCTTCTCCGGAGAGTATAACTTACAAATAAAAATATAATATTAATTTATATATAATAATTTATGTTTAATATTTTAATAAGGTTAATTAATATAGTTTAAATATAATATATTAAAGTAATTTAATAATTTAATAAACTCACTTACTAACAGGAAAGCAAGTACTCTCAGTAACTGGGCGGTAATCATCTAATAGACGTTGTCTTTCTGCTGTTACCCAACGCATCCCATATAATTCGAACTTTAGGACAGCCCGAGCAACCATGCAGCTGCCAATAACTCGAGCAACTATCGGAATCATATCTCCTAAACCAATAAACATTTGACACGATAAGAAAACCGTACCAAAAATGAAGAGGACAAGGATAGCAATATTAGTTAACCAGGAAACCATAGCCGAAATAACAATATACACATGCTGTTTGCGCACTTCGATGTACAATGGACTGTTCAAAGCACAAGGAATAAATTCAGCACTAATTGTCTGGATCCATGTGCGCTTTCCGTCCGCGGCTTGTTTCTCAAGTGGTGTCTTTCGGAGGCTGTAAGCTAGCCTGACGTATATGTAACTTAATATGTGAATAGGCAGCAGAAGGAGAATCCATAGAAAGGGAGGATACGTCTCCGGTAGAAAGGTCTTGACTGCGATAGACGATATCGATACCGACTGGAATGCGAGCTGATGCACAAGCCAGAAAATATTGGCAGTAGCCGCAGCAGCCAACAGGTACTCGACTATTGTAACCAAGACCCACGGCCATCGACCGATCTCTACTAGATAACGAATCAGATCCACTTCGAATGGCTCTTTCAGATGCTTCAGATATGCGAGGGGCGAACGGTCAAGCCGAACAAACGGCATTCCGAAGCTCAGTATGAACGCGAGGACTGGTCGTCGCATGGTGAGGATAGTGATCTCATCTACCGATGGGCCGATGGACTGCAGGATTGTCGGTAGAAGACCCAAGAGAAGGGATGCAGCACCCATCTCAACCTTGGGGGCCTCATCCATTTGCTGCAAGATACAATTCGCAAATGAGAAAGAGGGGCGAAGCCCAGACTGTCCGTCGTAAGCTTCGCGCTCCGGGCGACAGTGCTTATCAATGATTGTAAGAAGCCAATCGTTCCAAGATGGGAAGAACTGATGAAATTGACCCGGGGAGTCGTCAGCTGCCTGGCTTGCGTTTGCAAGCAGGGCAAGTATGCCAGCTATGAAGGCTTGAGGTCGCATGGTGGCAGATGTGTGCAGCGGTGGGCTAAGCCCAGACTATGGTCGGATTGATGGTATCAGATGGCGATTATATGACAGAGGAAGAAGTTGGAGGGAGAGGGAATGCTGAATATGTTCATGGAAGTGCAAAGAACCAGTTAAATAAAGAAAAGCGGAGGGGCACTACTCATGGCTGTGCCATTAACAAGGGTTCCTATACGCTGATGGCCGACATCCCTGAAGGGTTAACTTGGATCCTGGAGGAAGGCTGCAGTGTGACATAAATAATCACAAGAGGTTATATTCGTCGTTCTTCGGCCCCCACTCGGGTTTATCTTTGTCCCATGGCTTTGCATTTTCCGGTTACAGATAGCCTTGCTGTGTTCGCTCCTAAAGCTATAGCGGCAGATGTATGTGCTCATATGGCGGGGCGGCCCTGTGTCCAACACCCCGTGAAAGGGCTACTTGGAAGGGTCATGCACATCTATCCAGCGGTGCAGCCGCATATGTGGTCTCAGGTCGGTGTTTGAAACACGACGAAAGAGGTCAAATATACGAGCGCGTTAAAAGCCGACTCGGTATTGGGCTGATTGAGGGGCCGTAAGCAGCCACAGGAGCAGGATGCTAACAAGGATAATCCACACACACCAATCAGAAGCACAGGGTTGTGCCACATACTAAGATAGATTCGGGAAACCCCTGAGGAATTTTTAAAATTAAATGGGGTTACTAAACTTAGAATTGATGGAGATGCAGACAGTGAATATGCTCGTAGACTTGCCCTAGATCAGAAAGCATGTCGAGGCCGATGAAACGAGGATATGCCTGTCGGTCGCGGATTCGTATGTTGAGATATTCTATCTTGATCGTGCTGAGTATCGCCGCGCGAAGTGCTATAGCTCCGAGAAAAAATCTATTACATTTACTAATCTAAAAGATTTTTTTTTAAATAAAAATAAATAAAATTTATTAATTTCTTTTTACAAAATATTAGAATTTCTAATAATAAGAATATATTAACTCAACTAGGAAAATATAATACTTATACTAAAGGTTTCTTAATTAAAAATAAGAAAATATAATACTTAAGGGCACTTTATTTTTTAATTGCCTTTAAAGTTATTCTTTTAACCCTATAATAT
>PVPY01001991.1:0-23017 GCA_002982035.1 Fusarium algeriense | reverse complement strand
CTACAAAGGAGCCGCCAATAACAATAACATTCTTCAAGCCCGCAGTCATCTTGCTAGATCTACAAATGAAGTCAAAACGAGAGAAACAGATAGAAATTTAACGATCAAAGCTAGAGAGATCTCGGCTGCTTTTTATCTACGCCATCTTATCAATCTACGGAGTCCCCGCGTCCGGATGTACACTTTGCCGGTTATCCGAATTTAATTCCGAAAATCGGCTTTTTTAATCGGCATTTTATTCACCAAAAATGCGAGTCAGCGCTAAAGAAAGCCATGTTTTTAGTATCGGCTTGGAAATGCGGCTCTTGGACCTGCATGTGAATACTCTCCGGCGGGATTTAATAGCTTGGCATTCCGTACCCGTATTGGAATGTTCAATGTAACCTCCAGAGGTCATACGGGCCTCACATTGAGCCGATCGAACTTGATAAGTGATTGAGTTTACTATCGAGAAATCCTTTTTTTGCGAATAGGTAGAACGATCGGCGAGGAGCTTGAGATGCCGGGATCCGGCTCGGCTCGGCTCGGCGCTTCAACTTCAAGGCGAAGTAATGCCAGAGCGGAAACCTTCAGTAGCAATACATAAATGCAACAATAATGTTATACTAGCACATTTATCAGATGAGTTGACAGGCGCTTTAAGCATGTGATAGTGGAATGAGCGGTTCTATAGTCTAGTAGTTGGTACAGAAGGCACTTGTCTGCTAGGAATGGCCACCTTCGGCGTAAGAATATAATTGCGTTCACCAGTCTCTTCATAATCCCCGACCGCCAACCGAACCTCATGCCAAAGCGTTTACAATCTCCTCAAGAGGTTCCAAGACATTTTCCAAGAACTCATCCTCTCTGACCACAGTATTTCCATCCAGACCAAGACACCAAGAGACAATGCGCTGGTATCTGGCCCCAACCCTCGGACCAAGCTTCATAGTCTCTTTCTGAAGCTCACCAGGCCAGCTAGATGGGTCACCTTCCTCAATATCTGGTACAGCTTCCTTCAGTGTTTCCCAAAGTCCAACTTGTAGTAGAACAACGCCGAGACTATAGACATCGTGAGTCTTGGTATATCTCTGGCTGCTAGTCCAAGGCAAGCGATCGGGGTGTTGGAAAATATCATAGTCCCAAATGGGTCTGAATTCTTCATGCACGACGGCCTGAGCTGATCTTTTGTCAGACGTTCGTCCATCGACTCCACGTATCAAGTCAAAACCCATGAGATAAAAGTCTTCTAGACATGGGTCTGAGTCAGGTCTTTGAAGGACCACGATGCTGAAAGTGGTGATGTTCTTGTGGACGAATCCAGCTGTGTGCAGAAAGAAGATTGCTTCTGCTAGCTTTAAAGCAAGTTTAAATCGATCATCTAGAATCGCCTCGGCTGTAGGGAACGGGTCGTACTTGACAGTTGCGTCCAGAGTAATCGCTGAGATAATTGGATATGGAGCCACCTGAGTGAATATGAACTGGCTTGTGTCCTCATGATAGAAGTAACATTCCACCTTGAGAAGTCGCAGATCAGCAGCTGGGGATAGGCAGTTGAGTGCAGCAGCCAATAAACCCATCTCGGTGTCAAGCTCTTTAAAAATGGTTGTCCCCGGGGCTAGATTTGGGGATACCTGTCGGCTTGCAAAGATGAGTTGTCCTTCACCTTCTTGTAGTGGTAGAAAGCAATAGTCTCCTCGATCAATAATCCTGGTGGCAAGACCCGCCGAGTCTTGTAGCCGCATATCTTCGCCTTTTTTTCTTTTTGCTAAGGAAGCAGTTTTCAAGAAGCTCTTGAGATCATTGTTGGACTTGATGAGGGCTGGAGGTTCCACTTCAGTGCTGGATGACGGGATAATCTCTCTGAGCTCCGTTGGAAGACCCAGAACACGGACATCGAACCTCTGTGTCCAGGCGTAGATCTCGTTCTCTAATTCTTTCAAATCGGCCTGACGCGCTATCCACATGCCACGGTTGACGATGCCATTCAGAAGACCTTTTCTCTTGATTTTATACAAGCTTTGGTGGACCTTGCCGACGAGACTATCGAGGTAATGTGCCGTTTGGTTTAGTAATGCTTCATCTTCAGGAGACAGCTCCCGGTTGGCATCTTGTTCTTTCCTCTGCCGAAAATAGTGTCGGATGGTGCTTAGAGCTCGAAGATCCCATTCAAACCTTACTTTGAGAGATTTTGCATCATCAGAATAGGCAGCGCAGGCTCCGACAAAGTCCAGTATCAGGGTGCCTGCGGTGATCACAGTTCCGAATATATCCATCTTATATCTTGTATTTTCGGTGAAAAGAGATGGTATGAAGTAGTATTATTAGGTTTGTCGGGTAACAAAAGTCGTGGGGAGCTTGACCTGCAAAAAGGGCCGCGGTCATGCATCCATCTTCTATACCCCGCCACGGCCACATGTGGACCAGCTTACAACCTTACATGACAGGATAATGCCCAAGGCAGATTTGATCAACCGGCTTGTATCTAAAACTATCTCAAAACAACACAAAAGAGTCTACCATAGCCACTTTCAACCCCTCATGTGCCACTGGGACCCTATTACCTGCTTCTTGGTAATCCTTGTACATGATAGTCTTCTCTTTTCTCTTTTCTCTTTTCTCGCACCCGAACTGAAACCCGCTGTGAACTGGCTAGGCAGCAAGCAATACGCCCGTGCCTAATGATCTGATTGAGAGATTCAACACAATGGGCCTAGCGTGCATGACTCGGGCGCCTAGCGAGCGCGAAGACAGATTGATATGCCCAATCAGCGGACTCGGCCCATGAAGCCACTCTCAGCCCCATTGTAATATTGTCGTCCTATTGCCTGTTTACCTCTGCAGTCAGCAGCCACTCTAAGATAGCGGCTGAGTGTCCAATGTCATGGTGCACAGCCTACCATGAAATTACAAAAGTCCAACTTTCTCTTGTCAAAGATTCGGTTACACCATCTTCCATCACTTTCTAAACATACTTACAACCAGTTGACCTATCATTTGCTACTAAACCATTTTGCAATTCATATCAATTCCTCAAGGGTTGGATAACCATCCGTCAACGCAAAGACAAGCCAAGCGAGTGCTTCCCATACTGTCGAAACAATACTACTTCTAAATCGGTTTCCAGCGCTTCATCCCACGCATTTGATTGTAAAAAGTTCAAAGATCGACATCATTATATAAACCCTTAGCTTTACCCAGAATCTCAAGGTTCATCGTCATTCATGGCTTTAAGCGAGATCCACCCCTTTGCAAGTTATGGCGATGAAGACAAACCTCCGTTTGAGACAAAGAGACTACCAATAACAGCACCCAATGGACCTATGTCTGTATATGAAGCCAGGCGCCCAGGCACAACCAGATACGATCACGTTATGAAGACGCTTACGATAAATAAGAACGACGATGTACAGACAGCCAGAGATGAATTCATCCGCGAGATCCAAAATTTTCGCCAAGCTCAGAGTCATCACGTAGTCAAGCTAGTCGATACATTTGAACTATCGTCTGAGGAAGCCACCGTTACACAACTGGCAATCGTGATGCCGAAAGCCGAGAAAGATCTACATGAATATTTGACCATGCTGTTAAGCCAACCAAGGCAGAAAGAGAAACGGGCTCAGATCTTCCAATGGTTTCACTGCTTGGCTAATGCCGTGGATTATATTCATGGCATCGGGATTAGACATCGCGACATCAAACCCAAAAACATCTTAGTCAATCGCAACAAGATTCTGTTGGCAGATTTTGGAATATCAAGCATGGGCCTGGTTGTTACACTGTCAACAACCATACCACAATTTGCCCGGTCACGGACAACGACGCATTGCGCGCCAGAAGTGGATGAAGGAAGCAGTCGAGGCAGATCGGCAGATATCTTTTCATTAGGAGCTGTGTTTCTCGATATGCTTGCTGCTGAACAGTCAAAAACTCACGAACTTGTCAGTTGCAAAACGGGAGATTCATACTCCAAAAGTCTTCGGAATATACATCGCTGGATAGATTCTTCCCAGGATGCCATGGGCGCAGAAGACTGGCGCTATAAGGTCCTTTCATTGTGTCGAAAGATGCTGAATGAGGATAGGGATGAGCGGCCACTTGTTTCTGATCTCCTCAAAAGCCTGTCATCCTTGCGAGACTCATCTCACGCAAGCGCCTTGTCCTGTGGCTGTATTAACTCTGATACTATGGATCCAGGCGCGCTTCTAATTGAAGCATGCAAGCGGAGGTCATTAGCTGAAGTGAAAGAGCTTGTCGAAAGGCATGCAAACCCATCTGCTATAGGGGCTTTACATCAAGCCTCTGCTCGTGGGGCGCTGGATATTGTGACTTATCTAATTGATCAAAATGCTACTATTGATCTACAAGACCACAGTGGCCAAACAGCACTTCACTGCGCTTCTGGAATTGGCCATGAAGAGATAGTTCGCCTTCTAATCCAGAAACGAGCTGCAATTGATATATCTGACCAGGAAGGCCGAACACCCCTCCATTCTGGCACTGGATGCGGGAGGTTTGGGATTGTCAAGCAACTATTGGACAGGGCTAGAGAAATAGGAAATATTAGGGCCATTATCGAAGCTGTGGATGTGAATAATCAGACCGCGCTTCATCTCGCTGCCAAGAGAGGGTATGAGTCGGAAGTCAGATTGATACTTGAAGAGCTATCAGAGGCCGGCGGGGACACAAGGCGCTATGCAAATGTCGCTGACAGAAGAGGTCGAAGGACACTTCATGATGCTGCTGGCTCCGGCTACGTTGAGCTGGCCAGTCTGTTGATTGACTATGACGCTGGTGTCAATGACAGAGACAACGACGGCCGAACGCCGCTTCATTGGGCCGTCTTGGGAGACGATTCAAAGAAGAACGTAAAGGGCATGGTAGAACTCCTGATCCGGTACGGGGCGGATGTTACAATACTTGACTTCGACGGCTGGACTGCCTGTCGATTGGCCCACGCAAAGCCAGATATTCAGAGACTTATAAGTGCTGCTCTTGATCGGCGCGCAAGTACGGAAACGTCGTAAGTTTCTACATGACTATACTATGAAGATCAATTATGCACGTAACAAATCAAGCATGGGCGTTCCAGCTACTGATTGGTGTCTCAGACAGTTTTCTCCGCCTTCAACTGCAGGCCATAGAGATGCATGCAAAGGAAACACCCTCTCAGGGTTACATGCAGACTTCATCACCTTCATCACAGTAGCTCAAATTACCAGGGTCAATTTCCTGCCAGTGGAATGGAAATGGGACTCTCAACTTGATCCGCTGGGAAGAGGGGCAACAGGTGATGTAAGACAGTACAACAGGGTATTGAACACAAATCTTGCAATCAAAAGGTTTAGTCTTTACCGCGAAAACCAGCAACCAACCTTGAGCTCTGATGGTGGGATGTCCATGAAGTATGAGAATATTGAAGGCCTCTATGTAGCTTTGATATCCGAGTTGATGATACTGAAGCTCCCAAAGATCGAATCGCATAAGAATATCATAGATATCAGAGGGGTTGGGTTCGATATAGAAGAGGACGACCGTGGTTCGGTTCAGATTTGGCCGGTGTTGATCATGGATACGGCCCCCCATGGGAGTCTGTTGAATTGCATGGCTCCAGGGAAAGTTTTAGTAGGGGATGTAGCCAGTCGACTGAGACTCTGTGCTCAAATCGGCTCTGCGTTATCCACAATGCATTCAGAAGGTATCAAGTTCCAAATCGTCTCCGTTGTTACCGTTACTGACTAAGTATCTGATATCTTAGACGTCGTCCACGGTGACATCAAGCCACAGAACGTGTTGATATTCGGCGAGGGTGAGGATCTCTGTGCGAAGCTAACTGACTTTAGCTACTGCTGCTATGGTAAAACTGAAGAAGACCTTGTCCGTCTGCCTAAATCAAGGCCATGGCATGCTCCGGAATACGTTTCTACTGAGGTCAAGATCCGGGACGCTAAGCTAATGGATATTTACTCCTTCGGATTGCTATGCCTCTGGATTTTATTTCCCTCCACGTTCTACGATATAGTTCGTGCTTTAGAGATCTCAGAAGAGGGAGAAAGCCAGATGAGTATTCAAGTCGAAGCTAAAAGAATGGTCTCAGGAACATTATCATTAGACCCATCCGTCCGGAGCAAACTTGAAGAATTCTTTGATATCACTTTATCCCGGATCCCCCAACGTCGTCTTGAACAAAGCTTGGATGCCACACTCAAATTGTTGGGCAGAAATTGGCAAGTATTCAAAGCTTTATTCTCGTTTCACACTATCTCATATTGTACACAGGTGTCATCCTCATGAGGAAATAAATATTCGAAATGAAACCGACAAGTATGTATCAGCAAATGGCGATGTTGATGATCTTGAAAGGCTTTCAGAGGTCCTCCATAACCTCCGTCTAACAAGGACGGGGTTTTCACTCGATAAAAACCTCCAGAGGCTCATAAAGACTTCAAGTTCGGACAAGGATAGGAAAAACATCTTACTTGATCTGTCTCGCACGCTCTCTGATATTACACTTCGTGCCAGACCATGGTTCAAAGACGACGATTTTCTCGCCGGTATAAAACACAATTCCTTTAGCGTGAGTTATCACTACATATTAAAGATACAGAATGCTGATTAGTATCCTAGATACTGCAATCATTGTCTTATTTAACAAAAATGGACTATCGAGCTCGAGTTGCTATCGCGACACACCTGATCAATCGTGCTGCCACTTCTTCATGCGACAGCTGCAAGAGGTCGGCCGCTTACGAAGTTGCACTTTGTTATATGATTGGGTTTGGTATTGATGCCGACGAGAGCGCGGCTCTACAATGGCTGTCACGTTCCGGTTTCTCTTTTGGGGATCTCCAAAACCAACTGCACTACATGAAGGACTTTTCACTCGCCCAGCATGAGGCATTCGAAAGATGGACTACAATGAATCTCAAGTACATTGACGTCAATGTATTCAAGAGATATGGCCACGAGAAGCTCGATTCGGCGAGTCTATATCTTACCAAAGAGATCATCGGTTTCAAGGAGGCGTTTGGAGCAGTTCACTGGCTTATATACCCTTTGAGAACGGAACTTATCCAGATCCTCTCGGCGCAAGATAAGACAGACGAAGCCATACAAGAGGCGACGGATCTTGGTAACGATATGCAAGAAGGTCTTGGTGCCTCGCATCCTCTGCATTACGATACAAAGATAGCTCTCGCTGTGCTATACATGGAACAATATCGTTGGGAACCCGCCGTGGCTATTCTTGGGGAAACAAAGAAAACTGTGATTGAGGAACTTGGTTCCGACCATTTCCTGACTCTAAAGGCTAGCCACCTATTAGCCAAAGCTCTCATGGAGCAAGGAGAATATAAGGAAGCGGGTGCTGAATACGACTTCATTTCAAAACTGACTGAAAGCAACCACACCTTCCAAGACTACTACAAGAGAAACACAGCTTTGAATCACTGCACACTGCTGGAAAAACAAGGGAAATTCCATGAAGCTGAGGAACTGAGACATCGGATTGTGGATGTACAAGCGTGGCCATCGAAAAGCCCCAAACTTATGATTGAACACAACCAGGCCTGGTATACTTTCCGACGCGGCGAATTCTCCCTAGCAGAAAGTTTACTTGACATAGTCATGAAGAAAGCGCACAAGGCGCTAAGAACGGCTGATCCATCAGAACAGTCTCAGCTCTGGGAAATTTCCATGATGGCACAGCGAAACCTAGCCCTGGCAATTCGCAGCCAACATCGATACAAGGAAGCCGAGGCATTGCAAAGGGAGTTGAAAACAAGAAGAGAAATACATGATGAGCATCCCAGTTTAGAGGTCCTCAACGTGATTTATGATCTTGCTCAAACGTTGCAGTTTCAGAAAGAATGGGGAGAGGCGGAGAGTCTCTTTCTCAGGGTAAAAAATAGTCGATTAAAGTTGCTCGGGCGCGCTCACATGGACACAATCTTATGCAGTCAGAGGCTATATGAGTTGTTTAGGGCTCAGAACAAGACCGTTGAGGCGCGGACTGAGTTAGACACCATATTGACTCTGGGCTCGCGAACGGGTTTGCATAAGGATACTCAACATTGGCTCCTTACTACTGTAATCCCTATAGACCGTCTTCATGTACGGCCTGGAGAGGAACAGGTGCAAATTGTTATCGTACCATCACTTCGTGCCCTGGATGTAGACACGAAGGCTGTAAAGGAGGAGGAGGTCGAGGCGGAGGATAGGCGGAAGACCCAAGACAAGGACCTGGCCAGGGAGGATCTTGAAAAGGCTATATCTATGTTTAAAAGTTAGACGAGCAGGCTGGTCTATGTTTGCAATACAATACTGGTTCTGTAAATTTCTGAAGTAAAAAAGCCATGCTCTGGAATACGTGGTCCTATTTTCAGATCATCCCGAGATACTTCTCTGACCAATAGCCTCCCAAAAGCTAACTATCAACCATAGAGCTCATTTTCTTCAGATACTCCCTGCCGCCCTCGACAATCCGCCTATTCAGAATAACAAAGTCATCTTTCTCACTCCCCTCAACAGCCAAAAGCGTAAAGAAAGCACCTAATTCCTCATTCTTAATAACATAATCATCACCTAAAAGCAACTGCGCAAGGTACCCAGGCACTCTCATCCTCTTTGTTATAACACCACCAGGTCGTAGCATCCAAGCTCGCCAAACAGCTGCATGCTCCTTCGCCAGTTCCAGTGAACGAATCTCATACAAGCCCTGAATGTGTTAGCGGTGATGAGATAAAGGGTAAAGGAGGTATACTTTGAGCTTTCGAGGGTAGTCGTTTACCCATAACTTCGCATCTTGGTCCTGAACAACCCACTTCCCACTAAGATGAATGAACCGGAATGGTTCTCGTTTAGGTTGTTTTTCGAGAAGTGGTGCGAAGGCGAATTGGAATGCGAGGGGGTACTCCATATCAACATTGACATTCCCTCTGTACGAGCCCATTGCACTACAGTCATCAGTCTCATCCTGTCATCAAGATTAAGGTAAACGTACCAAATCATAGCAGCAGCATCGGCATGCGGCAGTAGAACATCCTCTGACCATTTTGAAAAGTCTTTTATCATTACTGTTTGCAATTTCGCATGATCTGATACATCAGTAGGGAGGGCGCGTCGCACGAATGTGACTACTGATGTAACTTTTGGATGGGCGAGACATTGGCGGAGGGCTTCGCCGCCGATGGAGCCTGTTGCGCCGAGAAAAAGAATCTTCATATTGGCTTGAGATGTTGACTAAGGTTTGATGGGTAAGAAAAGTGAGAGAGACTCAAGCGACTGTTATATAGAAGAGACGTCATCTGTTTATGGAGACGCTGGTTTCGGCGGTATGCGGACTTTCAAGGATGCGAATCCCAAAGTCCGCCAGCCTCAATCAGCCATTCCATTGTCTCTAGTCATTTAATTACCATCTAAATACTCCGTAAAAGGAGAAAAATTGCTAAAAACATCCAATGAGGAAAGAGATTGAAGGCTATGAATTCGGCTTACAGTTTGGCTTATTTTCCAAGTCAATGCGCTATACGAAAATGTTGCGAGCCATCATAATTCTCCGCTCGGATCTTTGGTGGCTCACATCAGCCATCAGTCCTTGCAGGGTTGTGTCACTCGAGGCGCTGTGAGACACCATCATAGACATTGGATTACTCACATGCTATTGAATGCTTTTAAAAGTGTCATGTATGGATCTGCGTATTCGTAGCATTCGGAGGTACAGGCTGTCGATTGCTATACGTGATTATGGTGCTCCAGTCAATTTGGCTACTCTTCACTGGATAACTCCTCATTGACTCACTGCTTATTGAACCGGCCCGGTCTCATTCTTGCTATTGACTGACATGTGAACGCGACGATTGTCAACCTGATCTAATTCTCAAAATATCCTCTTAACCAAGCTACCATCCAGGCGCAATAATCTCCCCCGTTGCCAATTGAACCTGTAGCGCAACATCATGTCCGGAACAACTCCAAACCCTCCGTTTACCTCCCCAGACCTCACCATTACCCGCGCTGAAACAAGCGACATACCCTCAATTCAATCCATGGTTAACGCAGCATACGAGAAGTACATTCCGCGTATCGGCAAACCCCCAGCCCCAATGACCGCAGACTACGAATCCCTCCTATCAACTCACGATATCTTCATCCTGCGTACCGCCCAAGCCACGGTCGGCGCACTCGTTCTGCAACACAAAGATGGCGCGGATGCCGCAAAAGTCGATAATCTCGTCGTTGACCCAAGTGCGCAAGGTTGTGGCTATGGAAAGGTGTTAATGCGTTATGCAGAGGACTTTGCGCGGTCGCGTGGATGTTATGCGTTGGAGCTGTACACGAATGTCAAGATGGTTGAGAATCTGAGGCTGTATCCTAAGATGGGATTTATGGAGACAGGGAGGAGGGAAGAGGATGGCTTTGAGAGGGTTTATTTTCGTAAAGAATTGTCATAATGTATTGAACGTAACTTTTATTTTGATCTATCAATTGGACTGTTGTGTAAAGGTGATGCGAAGCGCAACGAGGAAGCCTGCTCCTCGCTCGCTGGTGATGGTGACTGTAAGCCGACGCGGAAGCACCAATTGACCCTGACGATGGTACATGCCGCTGCTATATAAAAATCCTGTATCGGGTATCTCTCTCCTAGGTAAGCTCTATATGCTGTTGCGCTATGCTAACGCGACTCAATGGGTACGCGTAACGCGCATCAATTGCCTCACGATCCTCTCAACCTCTCAAAACTAAAGTTCCAAACCTCGGCCCTTCTCGGCCCATCACTACTCTCAACAAGTCCAACATGCTGCATAACACTCGGATCAAGCGCCCATTTGCTCAAGCCATTATCCCTCGCATAGTCCTCCATGATCATATCACCGGGGAACTGATACGGCGGCTCCCGCAGAAAATCCTGCAGGTTCTGCAAATGATGGTTCGGAAACACCAGGCCTTGCGCGCAACATCCATAACGTGGCATTTCGCGTACCGTGGGTGATCGTGTGAACAATCGATGCAGTGTAATTCTGCCAGTGACGAATGCGAGCGCTAGACAGGCTGGAATCCAAAGACCAAGAAGTAAAGCGACGGTTTGTGCGAAATCCTTGGTTGCGAATGATCCAGCGTGTCTTCGCTGTCTACACCGCAGCGCAAGTAAAAGACAAGCAATCAAGCAAGTATATCCCAAAATAACAACCTTTAAATAGTCAAAAATCTCCTCATTATTCCATCCCATAAAAATCTCGGAGTAGAAGAGTCGCAAATACATCCAATCTTTATGTGCATCGGTCGCTTTTTGCTCAACTTCGATAACGCCCTTTTTAAATCTCGTGAACCAATCGGGCGAAGCTATTATATCGTCTTCGACAAGCGCGAAATACGTCGGGTCTCGTTTTCGACACGCTTCGAAGAGGACCGAGTGGTCGAGTCGTATGTTTTCTACGCGGTCGTCGCTT
This sequence comes from Fusarium algeriense, assembly GCA_002982035.1. Lineage (NCBI taxonomy): Eukaryota > Fungi > Ascomycota > Sordariomycetes > Hypocreales > Nectriaceae > Fusarium > Fusarium algeriense. The sequence continues at coordinate 11,591 of PVPY01001991.1, read as the reverse complement.
CGTCCCATACCGCGGATGTCGTGGGGAAGGACTTTGTAATTGAGCTTCGAATCGATCGTGGAAGTATTGGAGTATACTAAAACATCGTCCGCAAGACCGAACAACCAATCCTTTCCGAAAGCAAAATGCCGCGTGGGATCTTTATCCGCCAACAGAACAACAATGTGAATCTGATTCCGTTCATTCGGCGTCAACGTATCAATAAGACTCCCAACAGTATGCGCCAAGAATCCCGACGTCGTGCGGTTGATACTAGGTATACCGATACATAGGAATTCATTGTCGACTTGTACTTCGGTGCGTTGTTTGTGCGCGACGGGATAAATCTCGCGTTCAAGGTAGGCGTCGACTTTTTTTTCGCGAAGTGCCGAGTAGCGACGGTTGAAAGCGATGCGGGACTTGTAGAAGAAGGATGATGGATCGTCGTAGCCGTTGCGGTAGGACCAGATTAGGGCGGTGAACCACATCAGCCAGAAGCCGATGTTTGCGTGGGAAGGGCGCATGTCTTCATGTCGCGTGCGTTGAAGAATGGATGTTGGAGGAGAGAATTGAGGAGCTGAAGATGGGGAATTAAGTTGGATTGAGGATTGGTCGTTTTAGTGGGTGGCCGCTGATGTTACAGGCGTTACCCCGCTGTGCCTGAAGAGAGAAAAGTGCTGATTGGTTTGTTTGTGGGGCCCCTTTTTTGAGACGCTAAGCCTTACGACTTGATTGGTGACCTCACTACACGTGCTGAATCCTTCAACAAGATCCGAGGCGGAGTTTTTGCCAAGATGTTAGAGAAAATGTCGATCTGTCTCAAGAAGACATTGAGAGAAAGGGGGGTCCGCAAGGTTCAGATACTTTCGGTGGTATTAGGAGCTTGGTTCCGTCAAATGGCGACAGTGAAAGCCGTATAGCTCTGCCAGTCACGTCTGCGCCGAGTGCTTGTGAATAGTGCCTAGTTGAGAATGAACTCACGGGTCAGCATCAGGCATCAACAAAATGTACTAAATAGCGACCAATTCCAGCGCATTTGGCATGGTCATGTTGAATTACCAAGCGCGATTGAGAGACAGTATTATCACTGACAATAACCCATTATTAGAGACTTCATGTCTGCTCATGGGTATAAATTCTCGACAGATCCAATATCAGTTAGAAAACTCATAATTTGGCACAAAAGAAAAAAAAAAAATACCACAATCTAGCAATAGTTCTGCTTAAACTTACAATATCTACTTTGACCAATATTACAATGTGTTACTTCGATATCATGCCACTTACTCCTCTCCCAAGCCAGGAGATGACCCTCACCCTCAGTCCTCTACAAGACGACCCAGCTTACAAGCAAAACTTCAATAAGACATGCACATGCACTACATGTGAGAAGGGTCATCAATGTGAAGCGGTTGTCGGGACTGGTAAGATTTACTGCGATTCCTGCATCACGAATTGCCATCCTGAGGCCAATTGACCTTTGTTGGTTGAGATCGGGCGTACCAAGTTTTAAACTAGCAGAAGGGGAAAAATGGATTAATGAACTCAAGAATGGTTATATGCACACAGGTACCAGAGCTGATAGACTAAAATTTTGATGGTTGCTCCTCCGACGTGAACTAAATGGTGACAGCAGCAAGTGCGTGCTGATATGAGAAATAAATAAATGATCTGAGGTGATTGTTATTGTTCAGTTTGCAATAAGCAGCATGTAAGGAAACTGCGTCAAGAACTAACATAACTAACCATCTTGATATTCGTATACAACGCGCAGAATGTGTAATAACGTATCAATGAGTTACAGTTCAATACACCTAGTCACTCTAGCATCACTGGAAATATTCCAGAAATTATGCCTGTTGATTCATGGCAATTAATGATGTATTCCTCACCGGGAGTCACGCCCATACAAGTGATTGTGAATAGCGCCAAGTTGAGCATGGGGAATGAATATTGTGCGGAATCAGCATGCATCGAATGAGTCGCATTGGGAGCATTGAGGGCGACTGTGATACACGCTTGAAAGTGAATAAGGTAAAGAGATAAGCAGTGATAAGACTCAACATTCAGAGACTGATTCATGCTCTGTCAGCCCGTATTGTAGATATAAACGTGCGACAGAGACAACATCAGCTGAACCATCACACTTCAACGCACCACAACACAGCTATTACAACAAGATCAATCATACTTCAAAGTCTCTCAATCCAACACAATGTCTCATCAAGACCTCATCCCTCTTCCGTCTCCCTCCCCCCTTTGCGGGGAGATGACCCTCAACCCTCTAAAGGGCGACCCAAACTTCAAACAAAGCGCCGCCAATTTCTGCATTTGCAATGGCTGCCCGGGCAAGAACTTCTGCGATCAACAGGTTGCTATTAGGGGGACGAGATGTGCAATTTGTATTGCGGAAAATCATTATCACGTCGGTTGAGTATCGCTTGGAACGTCGAGTTCACGTATGAAGACGATGACGGGAGGCAAGTCAGTTACTTCTACTACAAATATCGAGAACCAGATATTAATATATGGTGGGTATGAATAGTATCTTATTGGCTATAGTAACTTGGGCTTTTGAAACAGCCATAAAAGTAATCTCATGTGAGTGCAAGCTCTTTATACTTGCCATTGCATCATGAATTGGATCCGGACCTTGTTCAACTCAGCATGAGAAACGACCCGCGTCAAGTCCAGAGAAGAGGCAACAGAATTGTTGACTGAATCACGTCTTTCCATATTCGTATATAGATTCCCCAAGCGTGCAGTAGAGTATGCAAAAGTCACATTTGGACGCACCGGGATACAGATAGCACCAGTACAAGCACAAACCACCACTGACATATCACAAGAATGACATTCAGAAAATTGTGCAATCAAGGCCTTATGCCTCTTCCTACCGTGCTTGTTCTTCCTTCTGAGGCTCTTGATATTCTCATTTTCGATCATGAGGGGAGACAAAGCGCGAACCAAAGTTGCACATACACTGTTTGCGATAACTGCCCGAATGTTTTTAAGCAGACAAAGGCTAAGTTGTGTGAAGGCTGTCTTGTGGGTACTCATAATTCTTCGTAATGGACCTAGGTCAATGGGGTTTAAAGGAAACATTCTATGCGTATAGCAGTGCGAGGAGATCAAGGCAGTGGTATGGTGTCAGACAGGTCTGGTTCTTCAATAACACTAATATTGTTTCTAAAGTGCACCTCTTATGGCCGTGAGAATGCCTTTCAATCCATACTTCAAGCTATCTCAGAATCCACATGAATATACGACAGCCTCTGAGGTGTGAATAATAGCGGGTGACTGTTGCGAGTCACCAGCGAACTTTCACAAGATTCTGATTCCCGGATCGAAATGCCACTACGGTTCTTGCTGGCAGTGAGCAAGAGAACAGTTACCTCTAACAAAGACTTACTGAACCAACTGGCAACAATCGCTTCACAATTGCATACATAAGGCCCCTAGGCGTGCAATGCATGTTCAGAAGTCACAAGTAACTGCACGCACAATTACAAAAGTTCTCACCGTTCAAACACTCATCACTACTCTAATCAACATCAACATTATGTGTCGCAACAACCCAATCCCAATTACCCCTGCTACCAGTATCTTCCCAGGTACCCCGAGTCTTGAACCCTTCAGTGTTGATGAGGGTTATCGAAATCATGCCAACAAAGTCTGTACATGCGGTTGTGGCGCTTGACAGAAGACAGTTCGATCGCATCCAAAATATTGCGATGATTGTATCCAAGCAAATCATCCGGCGATGGGCCGGTAGGGGCTACTCAACAATTGCCAAGGAGAGGGGCAGAAAGTTATATATCAATAAAATCAGATCTTGATAATTTTCTTCTCTTCTTTTGGGACGTTGAGCATTGGAACTCTTGAGGTTCGCCATTCTAAGTTCGTAAATTATCCTGTTGCATGCTTCGGTAAACATCATCCGTCCAGATGTCAGTACTCAAAGCAATATTATCATGCCTTAGGTATGCCAAGACGGCCTCGGCCCGTACGGCACTATCAAATCCCTAAAACGTCTCGGTCCATTCATCAACCATCGACGCTTCAGTGCTAGCGTCGCCGTAGGCATGTTGCCAAGAAAGGTAAGATATCAGGAAATGCCAGGCGCAAACTCAAAATCAAGCCTTACTATTACCGAACCTGCTTTTAATGTTTATAAGATGATGGCACCGCTCTGAATCTCATTACGAGTTCTGAGGGAGGGATTGCGGGTCATTCAAAGAACATTGGGGCTTTTGAATCACGAAAAAGCCCTAGGCTCGTCCACGCCATGCAGAACCCAGGAGCCAAAGACGTCCTTGTAAGTGGCTGTCTTATTTCTGAAGTATATATTATACTGATAGCTACAGCTTGCCCAGCTCCTCGTCATAATCGCAACAATCCTCGTCATCGCCCGTCTCAACCTTCGTCTCCGGATCCAAAGGCGCAAATTCCTCCTCAGCGATATCTTCATGGTCGCAGCTTGGATCTCAGGTGTCATCACAGCAGCCTTCTCACCCGGCTTTGCACTACTGGGTGCATTCAATCCAGATGTGCGCACCACTTTAGAAGGATATCACGGAGGGTCTACCAATCTGGTGTTGATATTGAAAGTGAGTGTAGAGTCCAAGGATGATACTGCCCGCTGACAGTGTATAGTTACTCTTCGCATCAAGTTTTCCATTCTACACAACGCTTTATTTATGCAAAGCTGTATTACTTGCTGTATATGTCCAGGTGTTTCCCGAGTTTATGGTAAAGAGGCTTTGGTTTCTATGGATAACGATTTGGTTTGTGGCGATAAGCTATGTAGTCACTATTGTGATACTCTTTTGTATTTGTCTTCCTATCGAGAGAAGCTGGTAAGTCTATATACAAGAACCCGGCCAAAGACTTCCACTAATGATACCTAGGGACCTGACTCCTTCAAGGACTTGTCCGAAGTGGACTTATGCGGTTACCTTCCATGTTGGTTGGGGTTTGTCCTTTCTTGGGGATTTATTAGGTGAGTTCACAAGTTTCTTTCCATACATGCATCTAACAATACCAAGTTTTTATTCTTCCGTGACTTATTGTACCGGAATTGCAAGTAAGACGAACCCTCAAAATTGGCATGTACTTCACGTTCCTACTCGGCACCGTCAACATGGCTGTAAGCCTCGTTCGATTCGTTATGATCTGGAAAGCTGGGGCCGACTCAAGTATTTCACTCAGTACAATAGGTACAACAAACGCTTCTCGCCATAACCTATCAATTCTAACCTTACCACAGTACTCTGAAGTGCACTAGACGTCAATATAGGTCTCGTAGTCGCCTGTCTCCCTTCACTTCGTCCATATTTCGGTGCGCGCAGTGTGTCTCAAAAGCCAAGCAGAGAAAGCTACAGCTGGGAGTCAACAGGGAAACATTCTGGCTTCGGCAATCGAACTATTTGCTTTCATTCTAGGCAACGCGATGAAGAAGCATGGCCAACATCATCTCATGGCCACAGGAGGGACTTGTCAGCGGATCGTACCGTGGTTGGCTCTTGGGATGAAGGGAAGGAGACCACGCATACGAGTAATGTCGAGTTGATGGTTCTGCCAGGAGCGAGGACGAGAGAAGTGAAACATGGAAGATAAGGAAGCAATAGTTATAGTGGTACTGTAATACTCATGTCTCGAAGCATAGGTACGCAGGTATTTCTCGATATGTAATATTGATCAGATCAAAGATATGTACTAGAGAATGACAAGTCAAGCCTCCAGGCAGGAGACATGTCTCGCACTGAAATGAAAGCCACCATGCACTGACACCGGGTCCCAATATATCTGCATAATTTTCACACCCATCATTTCCTCCTGGCACGTCCTCCAGTTGAAGCTCAACAGAGAGTTTGGCCCCAAAGGACCCAGGCCAATAATCTCGCCAAGCATTACAGACTTACTTGGTCTGGACATAGATGGTAGAAGATCCACTGCTCTGGTATCCCTCGGTAGCAACGATCTGGTAATAATGGTTTCCAAGTCCCATACCAGCCTGAGCCCAAGCGTTGAAGTGAGCCTGCATGTTAATAGAGCCTCCAACGCGCTTGTTGCGGCGGATAGACCAGTACTGGTTGAAGGTCTGGGTACCGTCGATGGAAGGCTGGTTGTATCGAGTGGTTTGGTAGAGATCGTAGGTGTCACCATCGGTGTAGACGGTACCCTTGTGTTGGCCAGCAGAGCCAGGGTTGTAGGAGCCATAGCTCTCGATGACCTAGGGTTTGTTAGTAAGATACCGAGGGTCTACATAGAGGCTACGTACGTAGTACTCAACGAGAGGGCCGCGAGTCCAGCCATAGACGGCAAGGTATCCGTTACCCTGAGGGCTGAAGGAACCTCCATAGTTGATGGTTCTTACGCAATGTTAGCAAGGCATTCTCTTCAATTATTTCGCGGAAATCTGAGAACTTACCGTCCAGTACCAGGGTTCCAACCCTTGCCACCAACAAAGTTGCCAGTGTTGCGCCAATCAACCTGGTACATACTGCCCTCACCCATGCGGTAGTTGGCATAGCCACCACCATCAGACCACCAAGAGTAGAAGTAGCCGTTGTGATAACCCTCGGAGTTACCAGTGACTTGGCGGGCCTCGAGGACGGAGGTGGAGTTGCCATCGTCTTGCTCATCGAGGAAGTCGAAAGGACGAGCGAGAGCTCCGGTGAGTGCCGAAGCGGCGAGGAGGAGAGACTTGAAAGAGACCATGATGTTGCTTATTGTGAGTGTGGCTGGATAGTTGGAGCAGCTTGATAGATCAGGGAACCTGGCGAGCTGCAGAATCATCACCAAGTGGCGAGCAAGAAGCCCTTTATATATTACTATCACGTTTTTTTTTTTTCTTCTCGCCCCATCACAAGTCAATTTTCAAGCATTTTAGTGCTTAATACCATTTGCTTATTGCTATTACCAAGACACCTAGCTCATTCTTTTACCTTGGTGCCCTACCTCGGAGCCTGACTCTCCTCGATGTTTGATACTCAAAGAAGCAAGTCTCCTTTGATCTTTGAAATTTTCATCTCCACTCGCATGAAAGGCCAAGACGGTAAGAACTCTCATGACCAATAACACGCCTCCATTCCCTTATGCCCAAGACTTACCCTTTGATGCGATTGGTAGGACAACTCCATGATGGTCTCCTTCGATCGGTAGCACCCATCTTTTGCATTCTGGCTAAAGTCAAATACCCCGATTCCTCCTGTCCGTGGCTGGCTTGGGGTCGTGACCCGGCAAGCTGCCGGCTTGTTGCGGGGAGATCATGGGGAAATCGGGGTGCACGTGGCAGACATCTCAAATTAGGCTACTCTGCCGAAGGATAATCTCCTTTGCCAAGGTTGTCTAAGGACGTTTAAGAAGGGCGCGATGACTTGATGTTGCAATGAGACCACTTCTTGTAGCAACCTGGTCCTTGACATACATCCAGATGAAGAGTTGTTGTAAGAGCCGATTATATTTCCGTGTCTGTCTGGAACATCTCTTTCATGGTATGATCGCACTTGGCGTGGTCTGCTTGCAGCTACGGGTAAAGAGGCCTCATGAATCTCACAATCATTGAGACATCTTGATTGAACTTCAAATCGGATGGCATGGAATCGTGTTTTCTTTAATGGCAATGTAACCGAACGCACTGATATGCCTTGTCCATTATAGTTCGCTAATCACGACGATCTTCAAATCGAAGTAGTATTAGATAATGAAACACGGCGTCGAGGAACCGTCAACTGAGGTTAAATTCTAAGATTTGTTACGCTTCATCCCGTCGGCTTAATCCGGCTTTCAATACTAAACCATGTCATTCGGATCATAATGCACGATCCATGCATGCCGCATTCTGGCTAAATTCGACGATCCATCCATTACAATGATTACATGCAAGCTTTCTTTTTAACCTCGGGTAGTATCCGTGCTTGGTAGAAGATCGACATTGGCTTATTTCCTAAGGTCCGAGGAATATATTCCCTATTAAGCTTCTTGATCTTATCACTTGCTTATTTAGCCTAATCGACGGTTAAATTGGATGAAGGATATAGCAGTGATGATATAGGTATAACGTGTTTCAGGTATAATTGCGTAGATTAGCGAGTCAATGACCCCACTTTCTACTGCAAACGTGGTTGTGATTTAGGTTGAGATTTTAAGGTTGGTGTTGCATTGTCTGACTTCGGGGCGTTCCTGAAAGGAACGGGGTAAATATGGATAATGTCGAATAAACTCTAGCCTCGCCTGACGACACCACAATCACACCACTTTATTGACAAAGATATCTTGTACTGTATGAGAGCTGTACATGTCATTCTTGTTCTGGGTACACTTGAAGGGTCATTTGTTTCGCATTGGATTCGAGTGTCATCATAAGCTACCAGAGCTATCAGATTTCCAATCTTACACAGTTCATCGTAGTTATTCGTATCACTAAGAGCCTCAGGACAAGCTGATAGCTCTTTCAATGGCCCATGTTGCTTATCATGGAAAGCAAGCCATCTCTAGCACTCTATTGATACAATATGGGAAAATCCATGCAGTTCCCTACCGAGCGTCGCATGGATGGAACTCTCCCCCGAGGTCCTTTTGGTCTTGCTTCAGTCAGGGTTACAAAAAATAGTATTTACCTCTCTAGTAGCGGGTCTAGCCCTTATTGCTGTAAGGATCAAATCTACTATCGACCATGATAGACCTGTTTGAACGATACTTTTATACTGTATTCAGCAACATCATGATAGCATGACTGTATTACGGCATTGATAAGGCAGCTTGGAAGTAAACACCCGGCAAGGAGAGGCGTCTGCCCGGTATCTGGCATTAGCGGCCTAGTGTACAAGTGATGCTGCGCAAGAGTTCCATGACGTGACATTTTATACTGTATCCGACTTAGAGAGGCTCCTGTCCCCCTGCGCAAGCCTCCTTGGGCTCTAGAACACCCTCCCCAGACTCTTGCTGTGTAAAAAGCTGCTTTACCAATTCATCCTCCTGTTTAAAATATGCGTCGGCGTCTGGGCTTGGTTTAAACTCCCTCGATCGTACAACCTTATTGATGAGTTATTTAGAGTTACATCTGGCTGAGGATGACGCTCACCTTCTCAGATGGGTACTCATGGATGTCGAGCTTGATGACTTGATTCTCAAGGTAAAAATTGAGAATATGATTGCCAGCAACGGTCTTCATAAAATCGTCGTAGCGTTGGAGGTCATCGACGTGAATGGCATCTCGTGCAGCAAGCAGCGCCATTGCTCCAATAGTGAAGAGAGCAGTATTGAGGATGAATGAGTAGGGCGACATGAGGCTTCAGGCTCTGTCTAGAGGCTCTTTTGAGGATAGTCTATTATCTCCTCATGTCCTGAGGTCCGATGCGTATGAATCGTATGACTTATTGGTTTCGACGTATGAGGGATTATTGAGAACATGTCTTAAAAGTTTACGAAGGGAGGTATCTGATTGGCTACAATAGATCAATTTGTTGGTTGGTTGGTCGTCTGAGAGGGTCTTTCGGCAAGATTATCCGTGCAGAGGCAATACCCAGAGCTGTTGATAACAGCATCTCTACTCTAGCCCTCCACTACTTGGTATGAGTTAGCCACATGCGTATTCACTATAGATATCAGACTCACTATAGAAGGACAGGTTTGTTGAAGTGGGATTTGTGGCTTGCGGTGAAGTCTTTCAGTGCCAACGTGAAACAAAATTAATTGACTAAAACCTAAACATATATGTAAGGGCTCAATATAGTCTAAAGAGATTATAGTAATAGTAATATTATAATAATTTAAAATATATTTACATTTATTATATAAATAAAATAGTTTTAATAGCTAAGAATTAATAACTATTTACTACTTACTGTACAGTCAATACATCGCGATATCTGCAGGGTATGTACTATGATAAGATAAGATAAGACCAATGACGTCGTTGTGCGGATGACGCGGCATATCGTGAACTCAAGCATCCCGCTTTAATCGGAGGGACGCGACGCTGCAATCCTAACCTACGCAATCACCAATGGGTCGGCAGTAGAGAGATGTCTTCAACCGGTATAGAGCATAGGGACAGCACCCTTGAGCAGCAGCCACTCTTACGCCCGGGCAAAACAAGACTTCCGTCCTTAAACATCCAACATTGGCATTCGCATCCGTTCAAAGGTGATCCATGGAATGTGAGAAGTACTAAGCAAAAGGCTGCGCAATTTCTGTCTTCGAAAGCTGGACATTATTCTGTTCTGACGCTTGTGTCGCTTGATGTAATGAGCATGATTGCTGGTCAGTTGCGTTGGCCCGTTTGAAGAGAGCAATGGGCTGATACAAGCAGATTTCATCCTCAATCTGTTTAAATGCGAGCAAGGCAGGAAGAGCCCTGACTGGGATTTGGCTCTGGAGATACTCGGATCTGTCAGTCTGGTATTCTCATGCCTCTTCGTGGTTGAACTCATTGCCTCTGTCTGGGCATTCGGCTGGAAGTAAGTCCGGTTACCCTCTTGCTCAAGGCGCTCCAACTGACATTCTTAGATACTTCAACTCTTGGTTTCACTGCTTCGATGCCTTCATCGTTATCGCGGGCTTCATAACAGACGTTGCACTACGTGGTATCATCGAAGAGGTCGCCTCGCTAATTGTCGTCATGCGGTTATGGCGAGTTGTGAAGATCATTGAGGAACTTGGAGTTGGAGCTCAAGAGCAGACTGAAGAGCTTAATGTCAAGTTGGAGAAGTGTAGGAGTGAGAACGAGGACCTGAGGGACGAGATATCCAGGTTGAAAGGGGCGATGAGGGAGGCGGGCTTGGACGATGCAGGACTGGATGCTAGAAGCTGAACACTATCTGCCTCGATGATGAAATTTCACGAAGATATCGTCGTTCATTCATGTAGACTTTAGAGCATAGGATTTCTTGGAGCCTGACTGGTAATTTAAAATTGCAGATGAGGTTATGCAGTAGATGCTTATCGAAACTGTGACAGGAGAGGGCACAGTGACGAGATAGTGGGACCGATAAGGGCTTTGATGGTGTTTTAGGTGTGATATAAAATTGCATATGTTGTAATTAATTTCAAGCAATATCCTTTCATATCTTCTTCTAGACACCTCAGGGCAATATTATTGCCAATTGACACTGAGAAGAAGGGTTGATAAGCAAACAACTGCCTCTACATTAACATAAGCTAGCAAACAAACTATTACAGTTAGAAGAGCCCTCGGCTCTCTGATACCCGGATCTACGCTACTAAGATAAAGCATTCCATATTTAACTATAATATACTACAATCAACTTCTTCAAGGTTGGTCAAGAACTCATCAAAGTAAACAGGTCAAGCTTTGGAGCACTGATCCAAGCTCTTACCTCTGTTTGGTTGGAGCCGCCAGATTTAAGAATGGCGGATTCTGGTTGGTCACCAGTGCTCAAGGGCGCTTGGCTCTTGACATGCTCAAAACATCTTCTTCCGCAGAAAGCTGCGCCTCACCTTTTCCAAATGTGGCCGCGCAGATTAACAGCCACAATTATGCTGTGCATACCCCAACGTGACTTCGCGACGCGTTCCAAAAGCGTCAGATGTCTCACAATTACGGAAGACTAAATGGATCACTGTCTCAAAACCTAATTCGTAGT
>PVPY01001972.1:0-24021 GCA_002982035.1 Fusarium algeriense | reverse complement strand
TATCGAGTTTATACGGTAGCAGTGAAGGATCAAGAGATCCAGAATGTAAAAGATCTACAATTCTGTTCATGGTGTATTGAGATTGCCATAAGGAGTAATTCTTTCGTGCTTCAGTGTCTTCTTGTTGTATGAGGGACTGATGTTGTTTAACAAGAGGCAGAGTAAGGGTAGTATTGGTGGTCATAATGTTGTCTGACTTGTGAAAAATTTTGCAGATCAACTTTGCAAGTTGCGTTGTTTTTAAAGAAACCCAGAACTGGCGCGGGCTAATATAGGCCGTGTTGGTTTCTCAGAATTTATTTACGTTAGGGCGGGGGGTTAAGCTATCCGGCCCGGTGGAGGGGCCTCAGTCTCAAGTTTTGGGGTCAAAACCCTGCCTGCATCACTAGCGCACAACTGTCATGTGTACAGTTCCAGGCAGTACGTCAGCGACACGGCAGAGTTCACCCGCTACAAAAATCAGGGTCCAAGAGGTGTCCCCCTCAAAAAGTCAGATCAGCGTTCTGCAACTATCCCTCTTCATCGTACATATCTTAAATTCACCTGATTAATTTTCAGAGAAACAATTAATCTTTCGATTTTCTCCGTTCAACATGGATGATCCGGCATCGTCATGGCCTGCCTGGAAGTTCAATATGAAGAGGGAAGATCTACCTACCAATCTTCACGACAAGTACAACACTTACCTTGCACCCATCCAGAGCCCAGAAGCTTTTTATCACGATATCTCCGACATTGCCCACACGGCGCATTCTCTCACCGAATTCCACCATTTAGCGCATGATCGAAGACAACAACGACTCGACGAATTGAATGAGGCACTCGAGTCTGCCAGTTTCGAAATAATTGGCAATCCGAATCTTATCGAGACACCTCAGTGGGAGCATGCCATTCAGCTCTTCCGTTCCAATTCTCTAGACTCTCTCGTTCAATATTTTGCTTCATACCTTCCCCAAGACCACCGCTGGCATCCGCGGTGTAAAGGCTCTGTACTGTCAGATACTGAAGGCAGTGTAGCTGCAAGACCAAGTGTCGCAGGAAGCAATCCCATCGCAGCGAACGAGACTAGTCAATTAAACGCCCAAACCTTGCCTTCGACGTCCACGATATTCCGCTCGAGACCAATATCGAGAAGCAGAAGGCTCAAAATAATCGAGCCATCACAACTTTCGCAGGACACTATGGAGTCAACGATGGAGTATGCGCAACCACAAGAGCACACCTCTGATGTTTCTAGTAAGGAAAGTCAAGTAAGTTCAGCAGCTGGGATTTCCAATTCTATCGCACTTGGAACCGTTGAACATAGAGCGGATAAAACGCACACCGAGACTGCCGGTCACAAGGGGAGACAATGTATAGATCTCCATTCCAAGAAAGTTGACTTTAAATGCATCCATTCAACAACACAGACGAGAGAGTCTTTTCATTATCATAAGAGACCAAGGGGAACTACCCTGGCTTCTTTTCCCACGAATTCGTTATCCTCGCCGGGTCTCAAGGCTCACAACGTATCTGGTGACGGCTATCGAACTGGTACCGGGAGTAAAACTGGATTAAAGCGGAAACGTTCTTGAACAATCAGAGCTTTCAACAAGGCCTTTCTTACCTATTTATGCTACAATTTCGATGGAATTGTACTTCCTCTTTTAAAAGTCTTAACTTCTTTTTAACATAAAATATTGCCTAGTAATCCATAATAAAAGATTGCGAATTATAAATGTCTGCAAGATCAAACACTACATCATAGGGATTATCAGCATGCCAGCATTGGATGATGGGTATCAGTAGGGGCATAATGAAAGTTCATGGAAGCTTCCTGATGGCGGCCGATAAATGTTCTATGTAACCCTAGGGCGCGTCGATCTCATTCTTGCTGTCAACTCACATGTTGATCTGATCACATGTTTGAAATTACCTCGGTATGAAAAAGTTGAAGACTTGTAGATTCTCGTTCCCAACAAAACTAGGTTGACCAAATTCAACAAAATTTACCGATCATAAGAAATTTAGATTCAGATTAAAAATTATATGCTTCTATACTTAATCTAACGTGCACTTCATCTTTAATTTCTTAACGCGAGCCCTAAAATAACTGAAGCTTTAGAAAGTTTCTCAACAATACTGCTTGTTCAATGGCGGGAACATCACTCTGGGATTACATATTTATGCGCACATCGATCTTATTCTTGCATCTCATTGCACCACTGAGCATCATATTTTCTCTCATTCTAATATTGGTTCCCCTCCCTGTCTATATTCCGAGGGTCCTTCAGGCATGGCTTGCTCTTGAAGCACTTTTCTATCTAATCATATATCTGCCACTCAACAAGCACCTCCAAAAACCTGCAAATCATCCTCCTCCGCCTTGTCGAGCCGATCGCCGAAAGTTATTCTTACAATGTCATGACAATATCCCCGACTTGGCCCTATATCTCAAGAAGTGGTTCCGGGGTGCACCAGAGGACGAAATTAAACGTGATAATGTAAAGGACTTCTTCCGCTGGGCATTCCTGAACATGGAAGAACATGATTCGGCATATGATGAGGAACTAGAGGAGTATGTTGGAGAATTTGAGGAGCTACTCGGTACAAAGTTTGAGTCTGGCAGGGGTAATGCTAAGTGCCTCAGAATGACTCTTGACAAGGTCGAGATGCTACATCGAAGTTTAACGTGGTACCTGGTAAGCTTTCAAAGATCTCTATTGCCTCTCCATGTGTCACACACCCCGGATTACTGATTTTGACGACACAACTATCTAGTGCATCTTTGTCGTCGACACCATAGCGTCCGTTTCTCTCCTGTACCACTCATTCAGCTTTCACCGAACGTCGTTGTCCCGGTTTCTTACTACTTTCCCGCTCCGACCGTTTACTCTATTTGCAACTTACAAATCTCCCGCCGAGAACCTTACGTACTGGCACCGTCCACATACTTCTAAAACAAGGCTGCCGATTCTATTTATTCATGGCATCGGCGTGGGACTTTATCCATACATAAATTTCCTAGCTGACATAAATGCCGATGATGATGCAGATGGCGATGTTGGAATCATCGCTATCGAGATCTTATCTGTAAGCTCTCGCATCACATCTGAGGCTATGTTGAAAGATGAAATGTGCGATGAAGTCAAGCGTATATTGACTGCACATGGGTGGAAGAGTTGCCTATTGGTTTCTCACTCGTAAGTACCATGAATTGACTTTGAATCAAATTTGTTGACATTCGTGCCGGGAAGATATGGGAGTGTTGTCGCCGCCCAGCTTCTTCGCGACCCCAAGATCTCCGTGTACATAGGCCCCGTTATATTCGTTGATCCAGTATCGTTTCTGCTGCATCTGCCTGATGTAGCTTATAACTTTGTAAGTCTACTGGAGATTTGAGCCTGCTTGCCCAAACTGACTGACCCTCTTTTCCCTAGATTTGTCGACGCCCAAGTCAGACCAACGAGTACCTACTTTCCTACTTTGGCTCCAAAGACATAGGTATCGCTCATACGCTCTTCCGTCGCTTCTTCTGGGCCGATAACCTCCTTTGGAAAGAAGATCTACAGAATCGTCCTGCTACTGTAGTCTTGGCCGGTAGAGACAGTGTTATCGATACGAAATCAATTCGGGCGTATCTGTTGGGCTCAGACAATTGGGCACAGAAGGCAAATGAAGTGGCAGTGACAAGTTCAATCAATGTAAATTTGGATGTGATCTGGTTTCAGGACTTGGATCATGGCCAGGTCTTTGATCAAAAAATGACAAGGCTCCGGCTCGTTGAGACTGTCCGAGCATTCTGTAACCGAGTGGGCAGAGGGCATCATAAAGCGATGGTAGATGAGATTAAAAAGAATTAGATTTCTCCTGGCCTCGTAAAGGTGGATTGGTATTGCTACACCTTTTTGCCTCATTCTCCTGTGTAGGATTCGCTTCCACAATTCCAAGCACATAGCCATCCTTATCAGGATTGTCTGTCCACTCAATCTTCTTTTTGGTCGTACTGGCTTCTTTATTCTTCTTCTTTTCTCTGCGCAGCTTCTTCTTGAGCTCAATGACCTCAACGTCCAACTTGGAAATCCTGTTCTCATAGTCTATTGTCTGGTCCTTGTATCTGTTGCATTCCTGTTCAAGCTCAACGATTCTCTCAAATTGCTCATTGACCTGGGCAATTGTATCTTCAGACACCTCTTCTCGCTCCAACATGTCTTTCAAGTCGTTGAAGATCTGTCGCTGTGACTTATTCTTGGCTTGCAAATGGTCTTGGTCCTTGGTGATATTGTGGGCCTTCTGACTCTGCTTGAGACGATCTTTCTCGTCATCGATCGCCTTTTGACGCTCTTTGGCAGTGGAGTGCTTTGGCATTTGCGACCGTTGTCGTAAAGCATCACCGCTGCCAACCCCCTGTGTTATCGCTTCCCCGATGATCTGGCGAGGTTCCCAGGTTAACCCGTCTTCAGATTGCTGGACCCAGCAGTCCCGGAATTCCTCAATGATTGTAACCCAATATTTGAGACGCTCAGCGTCTCTGAAGAACAGCTTATTGGCTTCTTCGACATCCTCCTTGCTGCGGTTTCCGATAGCTTGCCAATCATGCTCGGTCACAGGCTCGAACAAATCGGCGTGCATGAGATTATTCCTGTTTCCGTATTCTTGCACCATGAAGAGAACCAGGTTCCTATCCCAACCAAGAGTATCGGCGCCACTGTATATGAGAGTGTGACAGGGAGTATTGCTTTGGTCGTTTTCATCAGTTGAACTGTAGAGTCTGTCTTCTTGTTTAAGTTTGGCAGCAACCTCGGTCCACACCGGAGGTAATTTATAATCTGTCTTCCGGTTGTCGACACGCTGACGGAGTACCTTCAACCACTCAGCCAGATAGTCGCCGTACCTGCAATGAAGCTCAATGTGAGATTGACATAGTCTTTGAACTATGAGCTTTTCGTAGACTTCGTTCCGGTCTTCGAGCAATCGGACGAGAAGATATGCATACACAGTTTCAATTAAAGTTAACAGTTCCAGGCCGGATATAACCCGTCCGAGTGGGATAATATTATCCTCCCCCCACCAAGCCAGCCCTGCTGATGCTATCAGCATGATGACTGCTAAGATGAATCGTAAGGCAATCGCGCGAATGGGGTTTCTGATGAAGGCATGGAAGATATGTTCCGAGGTGTGCCATTGCCCCAGGAAATTGCGCCACCGTTGGGGGAGAGCAGGTCGAACTTGTTCATTTAGCTTGGTGCTCCATCTCCGATATTTTGTTCGAAATATAGGACCTGATTGTGCAATCTTTCCATGCATTGCCTGACCATGTTCGCTGTTTTGCGTGGAAGACATTTGGAATCTGGTACATCCAGACAAGCAAGTGGGAAAAGGGAAAGTCTAAATGAAGAGATTGTGATTCGGAATGACGGTATGCGAAAGTCCTTTTTGCGATGTCTCAAAGGCTTATCACACAAACTTCAGCCTCATCAGGCTCTGAGAGTAGTGCTGACGGGCTTTAAGCCGGCATGCACTCCTATCTGCTACCATGCTTATTGCATGGAGCGCAACCAACAGAGCTGGGTGAACACTGCATATGTCGTGTCGGACAGCATTTAGAACGGAGGCATTAAGGCGGGCACCATACAAAATAAAAAGCGCACGCACCTTTTCTTTTCTTTTCTTTTCTTTTACGCCCATCAGCTTGAACACATTCTGCCAAGGACCCGGATAATGGCGAGAAACATTGCACTGACAAGGCTTGCGGGAGCTGAAAAGCTTGTGTGCCAGCAAGCTCCTCAGCCGACTTTTTGCTTTTACACGTATCTCCGCTCGATAAACATGCAAACCGTGGCCCTCCTTGATCTCTAAGGAATAGGTCATTTAAAAACTCTTTCATAATTGCACTGCTCTGCAGCTAGTTTCCGTCGGCTATTCCTGAGTAGGATTTGCCTCCACTGTTCCAAGCCAATACTCATCTTTATCAGGATAGTCCGTCCACTCATGCTCCTCGTCCTCTACATACAGCCTGACAATTTTTCCATCAGGATCCTCGCAAGCCATTACCCAACCCTTGATCCCCATGAATATTTTGCTTCTATTTGCCCCATGAGCATCTAGCCAGACACCCCATTCCTCCAGATCAGCTCGCGTTCCTAATCCCCAAGTAATTGGATCCCAACCCTTCTGCGCTTTAGCCTGAGTTGGGACATGGCGAAGCTCTATGATGAGCTTGGTTGGTTCGTGCTGTAGCATGATGGCAAAGAGCTTATGGTCTGGAGTGTAGTGGTTGTATTTGGGGACGCGTGTCAGATGAAAGAGCTTTTCGTAAAACTCTCCGGTTTTGACGATGTCGTTGCAAGGGAGCTTGAGGTGGTTGATACCAGTGAAAGACTTTGGTTTAGTCAAGCCCTGCCTAGCTGTAACGGATTGAGACATTGTGAAACTTTTCTGAAAGTGATGGAATTTGTCTGGCATCCTCCTTCACTCAAGTTGGGTCTTTTATACCTCTCTGATATCACTTCCATCGGCCATAGTAATCCGATCTTCCGACCCTCGCGAGATCGACACAGGCATCATCCGAGCGCCCGAGCCGCCCGTTGCTCGTAACAGCGTATCCGGACAAGGCTGAACTATAATCGTGGCCCGCACGGAAATGACGTATGGTAAGGGGACCTAGTCTGTGCTGCTTCTAAGCGTTTCCCACTAGTAATGCAGCTATGCAGGCTGTTCATAAGACGCTATTGAGTTGAGAACTGACGGTTCCTATATTCACAGTTTATGATCCGTTACTAACCGGCGCAGCCATTCCTCTCAGAAACATAGGCTCCATAATAGTCGGTTCACATAGCTCATTATGCAAGTAACTTTTTCTAAAAAAAAAAAAAATAAAAAAAAAAAAACGCCCCTATTTGTTGGCGCGTACAGATGGCCTTTGTAAGATAATAGACGCTGTATACCTAATTGGCAGATGGTCACTGTTATAGTGGGTACAATCCCTTACGAGTCTTGCCGCTTACCGCTATTTTCTCTTATTGAACTACCAAGGCCCTCTCAACAACTTACAACTTGAATTGCTGTGAAAAACTGATGCTGTTGGCGATTACTAGCTGAAGAGCTGAATGATCGTTACTGCGAACATTGCCTCTAAGCCTTGAGGCACAGTCCATCCCGAGATGACCGGAAATGAACGAGAGCCATGCTCCAGAGCTACAAACGGAACATCTAATACACAATCGAAACTGGAGACATTTCACCTATTTATGAAATTGCCGTACGACCTGAGGCGTTCCATCTACGTTCTTGCTACTCCCCGCCGGGTCGTTCGCGTGGAAGAAGGGCCAATTGATATCAGGGAGAGAGGAAATTGGCCCGTGGAAGATGGTGTGACCTATTTTGACTATGCATACGAGAGATTCTACAATCAGCTGCGAGACACTCTGCCGAATTTCAAGTTACATCCCGATCTGGCAGGTTTTGCATATAACTGGCGGCGCAACTTTCCATGGGCATTCTACCGTCGTCCGTACAGGCAGGCATGTTTAGAAGCGTACGGCTTCACTTCAAACAAGCCTCCTTCTGAGCCTTGGCCCCCATCACAAGACTTACCGCGGATTCCTACGGACTGGCTTATCTACCATCCCGAGCTTGCATTCGAATTGACCCGCAAATCCTGCTTGTACAGTGATGCCGAGATACCGGTGCTTCTACATGTTTGCTCTGAGTCACGAGAAGCGCTCGTTAGATGGGGTTATCGACTCTTCTTTTCGACTCGAACATGTGAACCAAGGACCTGGTTTCATCCTGGCCGAGATCGTCTCTACGTCCCTTATAAGCAAGACTCTTTTCATCTTCACACTCTGTACCCGTGTCTTGAGCCTGGGGTTCTACTGTCAGGTTGCCGCTGGGACATAGGTCAATACAGCTTGAATGATTTGAAACAAGTCAAGAACGTCATCCTCGGAACACCGGCGGAAAATATCGATAAAGACAATTTAGTCAATCATCTTCAGGGTATCCTTACGCTTCTTTCAGAGCTTGAAGAATTATTCCTTGAGAACTGGGCAGTTGAGGACTTTGAATTTTGGCTCAGTGCATACCCGGGTTCACCCGCTGTGGATTTGAAGACACCCGCCAGTTCTATCGTTTGTGTACCTGTTGAGGATATTGATGCTATAGGGTCAGTCTTCTGGCATATTGATGGTAGAGGACACGTCAGCTTCCGGCGTGCCCAGCCATACAACGAAGTAGAATCATTGAGATACACCGGATATCGGAACAGTCAGTTTAACCGACACCTGGCCCGCCAGTCCCAGTCTCATTCGTACCATCTGGTGCAAGCCGAGTCAGTCACCTCTCGGATCCTTGCATGGAGATCCGATCTTGCAACTGGCGAATGCCACAAACCACGGGTTCCCACCATTCGTCATGTCCATCTCTGCCCTGAATCATGCTCTGAGGTCTACATGGCTACCAGGCACAATTTCTGGAGGGCTCTCAAGTCCCTTGACCATGAACAAATACGGGAACCTGATTTCAGGGAGAAATTTTTACAACGGATGAACAACTGCCAGTCTCTTTTCACTACCAGGTGGTGGGGCCTCGGATATGACCACGAATGGCCAGAAATCCTTGAAACTACGCACTCATTAGATGCAGAAGGCGAGATACAACCGCCAGTTTTACTTCAGGCTTGGTACCTAAACAGGTTTGAGATCCCAGAGCCGCAGTTTGTCAAATTTTAATGAGTTTATGATGATCTTATGAACATTCCTGTATATTTCAAAATAGGATAACACTTGTTTACTTGTGAGTGCCTACCATGTACCTGATTGATAGTTAAAGCCTAGTATATCTCCACTTCAAGCGGTTCCATATCGGCAATCTGAGCCTTGATACAATCTCCCTTCTTCAGCCACCTATTCCCATGAGAAGTAGCAGATCCTGCCGGCGTCCCCGTCATGATCATGTCTCCGGGTTCCAGAGGAATGACCTGGCTAATCTCGGCAATGCACTCTGCCGGGCTACGAATCATCTCGCTAGTCCTCCCATCCATCATCAGAACTCCATTCAGCCACAGCTTGACGGGCGCATCATCCAAGTTTCCAATGCATCCCTTCGGCCAAAAGACAGGCCCGCAGGGTTTCATTCCTGGCTGTGCTTTGCCTCTTATGATGTCAACCAAAGAATGAGGGCCTGTCTGGAAGAGGTCGCGGCAGCTTAGATCAAGACCGAGGGTGTAACCGGCAATAGCGTCAGAAGCTTGCTCAAGCGTTGCGTTCTTGGCAGTCTTCCCCATTACAACTGTCAATTCGCATTCCCAGTCAAACTTTTCCGTTGCCGGCGGCATAGGAACTGTTTTACCCGGACCAACAATAGAAGTAGTTGGCGGGCAACTGAAGAATGGCATGGGATCCCATTTCTCAGCAGCGAGTCCCATCTCTGTTAAGTGGCCAGAATAGTTCGCTCCCACAGCGAGCAGCTTATTGGGGTAGCGTACCGGCGTATCAAATTTTACTTCGTGGAGCTGATACCGCATCATACTGTCTTGATTATCCTCCTTTGTGATTTGGAAGGCCAGCTTCTCCAGAGCAACATAGTATGAATGCCAGTTTTGAAGAAGATCCATGACACTGCGGCCTTGAAAGGATGGCTCGAGGGCTGACAGCGGATACGCCCATTGTTCAAGAACAAGAGCTGCTTCGAAGTGGTCCTCGGGATTTCGGATGGTTGCAATACCGAAGGTAATTGTTTCTGGATACATTATAATTCACAGTTATTTTCTGACGTGATGAGAGGGAAGTTTATGCTTCTCAAAGTTGTGTTGTTTAATGAATCTGAACTTTCATTCTACATCCTAGAAGATCTTTATATCTTTCATACTAACTTGCAACGGGCAGAGACCAAACATGCGTGTATGGCGCATTGACAGCGAGGTGACGCCATCATAGCCAAAACGCAGTTAGCATTGTATCCGGAACTGACGGCAAAGTTGCATCTGCAATGGACCATTGCGACTTCAACCTGGGATGATCATCATGGAATTACTTTACGCTAGCATTGCCGATCAATCCTCCACCAAGTTCTACGGATGCAAAGCCTCTTTAGGTTTAGTTCTTACACCGGATGCACGGCCTCTCTAGGCTTAGTCGGATCGCAAACAATACCCGTTTCTATCCGTTTGGTTGCTGGAAGACATGGATATAATAAGCAAAGGGCAACGAGATGTCTCCGATTATCAAAGACAAGAGTGTCAATCTACTAAATCTTTTGTTTCTATTACATATCTCACAATGGCTTCCTCCAACACTCCTCAGCCTAGCTTTGACAATCCTGGCAAGACCGTTCTGAAGCCAGTCAAGCTGGCACACGTTGTCCTTCGTACCAACGATTTTCAACGTCTTTCTTCTTATTATCAAACCTTCCTACAAGCCAAAATCAACTTTGAGAATGAGTTCATGCACCTCCTCACCTATGACGATGAGCATCATCGTATTGGCATAGTCAACATGGACATCGCCAACAAAGATCCCAAAACATGTGGCTTAGAGCATATCGCCTTCTCATACTCAAGCCTCACAGACCTGGCAATGTCATACCTTCAGCGTAAGGAAAATGGCATTGAACCGTTCTGGTGTATTAACCACGGCCCAACTACAAGTCTGTATTATCATGACCCCGATGGAAATACAATTGAGTTGCAAGTTGAGAATTTTGATACGTTGGAGGAAGCGACCGAGTTCATGAAGTCGGATGCGTACTTGACAAACCCTTTGGGTGTGGACTTTGATATGGCGGACTTGATTACAAGGATTAAGAGTGGTGAAAGTGAGAAGAGTTTGAAGCAGAGACCAGCTAGTGGACCGCGAGACTTGAGTAGTGTCCCGGCCTAAACCAATGACCTCAATAACGTGTAATTGACGGGAAATATGGGCAAGGGTATATGGAACCTCTCTTGGATATGATTGAATATCAAATTAATTTATTCCCTTCACACGCCGCATCCATTCTTCAACTCGGTAAGTGAAGGCTTTATGCTCAGCTGACACTCGCTTCTCTTGCTGCAGAGCCCAACATACGGCACGAGCAAAACACCATGTGATCTTCCTCCCCGTCAAACGAAGCTCACCCTCTGATTTCATCTCAACTGATCCTAGGAGAGGAGTGATCGAGTCCATAAGAGTATCGGCTATATAGGAAATGGCCACTACCTGAGTCTCAATCATCCGGTCCAGGTTCGCTAGCTCGAGCTGATCTGTAGTAATGGTTCTCAATGCAACATGTGTGTCTATCAACATTGTACGCAAGGCCAACTGACCTTGATAGAAGAAGGTCATGTCGTGTGCGATTACCGGATCTTGGTAGATCCAGACCAAACTTGTGAAGGGCATTGAGGACGATATCAAGATATTGAATACAACTGGATGTTCGGAGAGTTGGATGCGTTCCGGCTCCCAAGATGGATTCAGATCGCCTTTCCATTGTTGAAACTCTTTCAAATGACCCTGTAGTCGTAAAACCAAACGTTGTAGATCTACCCAGGTCATTGAACCGCTTAAAAGCTGACTCCGCGTCAGGGTAAGTGTTTGCTGGGCTCGGAGTTGTATGGCACCAAGAATATGAGCTGGGGTTGATGGGTCAAGTTTATCCATACAAGTTGACTGTATTGGTAGTGGACTGAGCTCCAGTCCAAGTTGTCGGACCTGCAAACGACGATTTGCCATTTTATACAGAGCATGGCCCGTTGTCGAGAGAACTTGCCCTGCCCCTCTGGCTGCGAGCATATACTCGATGGCGTTGCTGTGTAACTTGAGTGGTTCCTCTCGAACCATAAACACGATCTACTTCTCCGTTGGTATTGTACCTCAAGTTATCACTGTGAAAGGACCATACCTCGAACATGTCAATAGTGAGAATAGCCATCAACATCATATCGTCAGAAGGAAGTGCGTGCTGCATGATAGCTGTTCTGACTGCCACCAGCGAAGCACCATATCTTGAGAGTGCCATCTGAGTCATATTACCATGGCTGCTCAAGAGATGTCGGGCATTAGCCAGAGCAAAAGCTTCCACTGCGAGATTGAGAGCAGATATTGGAGGAGCCTTGGCTTTCATGAGAGGTAGTAAGTCCAGGTACCCTGGAGCCACTCGCGTCGCATATCCTTCGGAAACCCATTCAACATAAAATATGTCCAGTACTCTATCTTCAAGTCTGTATAGAACTGGACTCGGAATTGTTCGTGAGGCTTGGAGATTAGTTTCGGCTCAAGGTATACCGCTGAGAACAGGCGACTCACATCTTTGAATGAGACTTTCGTTCACTGCACATGGTGAAGCGTCGCTGAAGTGCATCTTTTTAGTCATTCTTCTTGGACTCCGACGTGATCGCTGAGAATTGATCTTGGCGGTTTCGTTCTCATCTTGAAACAGGTACCTCGACTCAGAGGGATAGCCGGTGCAAAGAATTTCCCTTTTCAAGCAAAAGCTGCAAGTCGGTCTTTTGAGGTCGCACTTTATGATACAATCAGTCAAGTGAGCTCTAAAGACAGCCTAATGAGTCTCACCTTGGCCTTGGCGATTCTGCATGGTCGGCAAGCTCGGGAGATGCCCATATTGAATCTCTAGTAGATCCTTCAGGGATCAGCTCAATCTGCAGTACTGCTTGGCCTTCTTTCGTCGTTGAGAAGCTTAGTTATCGTGTTGAAAGTGGCTAAAATTCCCCGCCTCGAATGTCGAGACGATATTATGGAGTCAGCTCTAACGGCATACAGCGTTATGTCATTGCAGCTGCTTAGCTTCCAGACGGCACGTAAAGCTGTACGTACAACCAATGAGAGTCGGATCCTTTGGCGTAGTTTCGCCTCGGCCACTATTACTGATAGATATCATTTTCGGCCTTCACTAATACATATTACCTATTATTGCCAGACTGGCTTATAGCTCAATATACTACATGATAGAAATTCCAAGCTTTAGTTATAAAGAAATTTTTTTAATTACTCAATAAAATAAAAGGTAGATTGAATCACTTATACTATAGGATTCTCTCCCAAGTTGTATTAACTATCTTCGAAACAGTGTTTTTCGTTAGACAAGACGAACTTGGATCCATTTCAATTTGCTCTCGTCAAAAAAGCCACTGACTTCCTTTCCGCCTCTTTCACGTCCTTGGGCAAGCAAAAGGCAAATTCGAGTAGCAGTTTTAGAAACCCCCCATTGAATGACTAGCAGAATGCTCTGGTCCTCCTCCTTGGCCGACTTGTTGGTCCAGTAGTCCCCAAGCCACAAACAACTCCAGGCCTTTGTTCTGAGGCGCTCAAGAAAGACGCTAGGCTTGGCGGTCGGAAGCTGCACCCCTTCAGCGAGCAGGCTATGGCCCGCGACTGTACAGTCATTCCAGTTATCAGTGTCTCTTGCTAAAGAGAAGAGTGTGTCAGGAACTTCATAGGCTGTTAAAGTAATTGCAGCAGCTATGTCTGGACCACGAGAATCTCTCCCAGGTTGCAAATACTGTGCAGCGGGGTGTATATGTCCCTCCTCATCCTCCAAACGAATCTCGCGCGTCCTCGGAACCCAACGCCGTGCTTTGTATAAGGGAATTGATCGAATCGTGCTAGCCTAACTAGCCCACGTCCATGACGGAAACTCGCACCGCCGTCGTATCGAGCTGGACGCTAGGTGATACCAGCAGAGCGAAGCCGTCAAATACATACCGACGGTCTTTTCGTCGGTACTGCTTAAAGGAACTTATGGCAGCCCACATAGGTGCAAAGTAGGGGGCTGGTTGTTTCTTTCCAGAAACCGGGGCACTCCGGAGAGCCCCCTGAGAGAGTCGGAATCGAACGTCAACTGGCGTGAGCAGTACTGTTCTGTAAGCTTGAAAAGCTCATAATGCCTATATCTGAGCATTTTATGCATCTCGCGACTCCCAACCTGCAATGTTCCACATTCCCTTAAATAACCGCCGTCCCGATATTTCCTAGATATTATTCGGCCCATGTATGGGTTCATGAGAAAGTGACTGGCGTTCCAGAAACGGCCCAAGTCCACCTCTTCGGCGTTCTCAATGAACTCCAGCCCACCAATGGATTCATTCCAACTGACCTCTACACATTCAAAGTAAGTTTGATGCTTAGTGAAAACTAGAGTCCTTGGTGATTAAAACGCCTCTTGGAAAGTCCACCCTCGCGTCCACCATTTCGATTTTGCAATATTTGCTGCGGGATCCGGACCGGTGCTGAGAAGTGTAAAGCCTGGAAGCTCAACAACCCTTTGTTTGGATCTCGTCGTTGCTCCGATCCCGGGTAGGCCCTGGTCCTCACCTGTCCCAGATGCGGCAGCGAGAGTAATAGCGGCAGATCAAGTCCATGTTGTGGATGGTATAAATCTTTTCGGACTCATTCTGTTGGTCGATGCGGTACTTATCAACCCAAAGGTATTGATATCCAAGGCTTTTGACAACCGTAATACTATCACTGATCAATAGCGGAATAGGCGACGGAAGTTGGAGTGAAGGAAGTGATGGATGATTGTTAGAAACAGCTTTATTCTGCGTTCCCCAGACATAGCT
Source organism: Fusarium algeriense (assembly GCA_002982035.1). Lineage (NCBI taxonomy): Eukaryota > Fungi > Ascomycota > Sordariomycetes > Hypocreales > Nectriaceae > Fusarium > Fusarium algeriense. Next base: position 9,485 of record PVPY01001972.1, on the reverse strand, counting down.
CAATGTAACCCATGCCATGGATGGAGTGGCTGGTATAATTTTGAGCGTTTCACAGTCGATCAGGGGCGGTTGCACCAAACAGCAGTTCAGTCATGCCTTTCGGCGCCAAGTGAAACAATTTGGACAGTCAAGAGTACGACCTAGCGCTTATTCTTGTATGACTCCCCAGATGTGTTGGAATACAATTAGAATTCTAACCTCACCTTAAGAAGAGGTCTTAATATAAAAACCCAATTAAATCTATAGTACTTTTAGTAGGAATTAGATCTAATCTTTATATTCTTTTCTCTTAAAATCCCTAATTGTATTCTCTCGTTCTTATCTCTTCTACTACCCTGCCTTATAGCGCACTATTAAGCGCCGAGTTATAGTTAGCAAGAGGGACCAGAAGCCGGGTCGGATAACATACTTTGAATGGTGAAAAGAAGAATAACAAAAGATGACTGCATAAGACAGCAATCCAGAATACTCCTAATTGCAACTTAATTTCTAATAGTAAATAAGGTTCAATTGAGATAGGGATTTCTCTACTGATATAATACTCGGTCACTTTTAGGGTAGCTTTAGCTGTAATCTGGCTGTATATTTTTGTCACTACCAAGTTACATCTTGGCCGGTATATTATTTACCCGCAACTCCAACTGCCGCTCAGGAGAATACAACTGTGAAATTGTCAGACGAATCAAAGTTCCTCAAACCTCACAAACCTATCCAGGCTAGCCTAGCCAAACCTAGCCCTCCACTTCTTTAATCCCAGCTTTGCCATTTATACGCAGCTATAAAGTATTAATCAGGGCATCATTGCGAGCCCACAGACAGGGTCTGCAGGATTCGGACCTACGGCCTCGAGCCCAAGAAAACAACTCTCTGTTGTCGATGAGTATATTTCTGTAAACTTAACCCTTGAAACATGACTTTATGTGACCCACCTGCTCATCCTCTCCCCACCATTTCCCCGCCTTCTTTTCACAACAAGGCGGAACGCTACAAATCACGCCTCATATTCAACAGAGAGTCTGGCCTCTTTCTCACTTTGGCAAAACTCATCCTCTGTCTCCTCCCACTCGGCGAAGAATTCTCAACAATGCCTCTCTGGACGTGTGATTATGAAAGCTGTGATAGACCGTCTGTCCGTACTCTGGGTGACTGTGTACTCTGCGACCGCCATTTATGCTCCAACCATCTTCAACCTCAGTTTCACAACTGCCCCCGTTGGGAGGTCAGTTTAGTGCCTTCGGCAATGTAATTCCTTGCTAACCATTCATTTGTTAGGACGCTGACTCTTGCGAACCTGCTGCCTGGGACGCTGAAAAGCGTGAGCTCACCAAGCTCATCGAGGGGATCGATACTCACGCTCTTGAGGCACGAGCCAGTCGCTTACGTCAAGGGGTTCCTTGCTGTATCCCTCCGCTCCAGTACGACAGAGCAACACGAAATTCTGTAATGGGGGGCATGAACTATCATATTGAGGTTCGCTTTGACGATGGAGTCACGTGGATGGCCCGTATCCGCAGGTTCAATGCTACATCTCCCCCAGCAGCATTGCGAGATTATATTATCCGCAGCGAGGTTGCCACTCTTATGTTTCTAGAGAAGACTGGTGTTCCCGCTCCACGAGTTTACGATTTTGCCCTTGAGGGTCCAGATAACACTATTGGAGTTGGTTTCATTTTGATAGAGAAGCTACCTGGCAAATCCTTAAGATGGTCCATTGCAACTCAGCAACAAAGGGAAAGGGTTATGAGCCAACTGGCGGATACGTTCGTGGAGCTTCAAAAATATCCTTTTGACCTTCTTGGCTCTCTTGATAGCCCTGGCGAACCTCATGTCGGTGCGTTTGCTCGAGAATCTCTCACTGATTTTGTGCAATCGGAAATGCGTACCATCGGGCCCTTTTCTTCTCTGGAGGACTATCACATATCTTCCATCCAACTGATCTTGGATTTAATTGTGCGAGGGGAAATGTACTCGCAACAAGCAGTAGATGCCTACTTGATCCACCGATATCTCCTTGATCTAGTACCGCATGTGCTTCCTACAATCCAAAATGACAAGAAATTCTATCTGAAACACGCCGACGACAAGGGAGATCATATTTTGGTGGATGAGCATTTTAATATAACTGGAATCATTGACTGGGAATGGGCTCACACTGCATCGCCTGCACATGCTTTTAATTCTCCTGTTGGCCTTTTACCTGTTTCAGACTTTTATAGTGGTAAGAACGACCTGGGTGATGATGAGATTGTGTTTGCACGCCTACTTGAGGAGAAGGGTCATCCAGGCCAGGCCAGTTTTGTTCGTAATGGTCGGTTACAGCATAGGTTTGCATTCTGCTGTGGATATAATCCCGCAGACTGGGATGGATTCCTAGGCCTATTCCGAGGACTCCGCGATGCCATAGGGGTGGATAAGGGTTTGGACTGGGATGAGTGGAAGACTACTGCACTACAGCGCTACCAAGATGATCCTAAGCTCCAGTTGTTGTTGACTAGATATTAGAACTTATAGAAATGTCCCCTTAGAGAGAGAGACTAGGTCTCCTCGCCTAGTATGAATTAATTTAAGATAATAGTAACTCATTATATTAGTTTGCGATTAACAGGTAGTATGTTTAAGTCATAGTGCCGAGATTGATGGGCATAACGTGACTATAATGGGATATATGTCCTGAAAAGTGGTGTTTGTTCATTAAGTGCCAGTCAACCAAGCTATTGAGCAGCACGTGATACGACTGCCTACAGGATCAGATTATACCACTGTCAAGAGTTACCCTATTCATACGAAAAGAAAGACCCGATTTCCTTTATACAAGCCTCATGTCGCTAAAATTCATTCATAACATCAGCTAAGGCGGCCAGAGCTACAGGAATCGCAAGAGGGTCAACAGCCGCCATGGTTCCAGTAGCGACAAGCTGCGCCATTTTGCCCCCAAAGTTGCTGCGTGAAGCAGCATTCCTCGCCTCTATCCTAAGAGCTTCGTTCTCATCCTTGATCTCCCTGATCTGTTCATCATTACGGTCCTGCATGTCTTGTATCTGGCCGCGAAACTGGGCTGATAATGTCGCGTTCTGCATTCGCGCATCACGCAGATGCTCTCTCATTTCTGACTTGTCTTCCTCGCGGAGACGGTCTGTTTCAAGCTGCTGCTTCTGAAGCTTGCTGTTGTATTCCTTCTGGAGTAAGCTTATTTTACGCTTGTTTTCAGTCTCGATTCGTCGGATCTCCTCCCGTCGTTCTTGACGAAGCATCTCTTGGTCCGAGTGAATGCGGTCAAGTTTTTGCTCCATTTTCTGTCGCTCGGCCTTGAGAATCTTTTCATACTGAACGTCCTTTTCTGCGAGAGCTGCAGCGGTCTCCTGTTGGATCCGATCAAGCTCATCACGGTACTTGGTCTCGAGACGGTGCAGTTCTTCGTTAACGGCGTTTCCGGCGGCAGTTTCGCCAAGAGGCTTTTCTTCATCGACGAGTTCGCGTTGGATGTCAAGCGTCATTGTGGCCTTGGTAGCAAAGGACATTAAGACATCGACGGCACATTGCTGGCTTCCGTCGAAGCGCTGTACCTGGGCGCCATGCTCAATCATGCTGCCCCAGAAGTTGGGATTTTTCTTGAGTTCATCTTCGTGGGCGATGGCTATGTCATTACCAACCTGCCCCCAAAAGGTAGACAGGATGGTAACGTTTTTCATTGGATCGTCTCCGCAGAGTTTACGGAACATCTTTAGATTCCTCATGGCGCTCCCATCCATACGCACATCAGTGATGCGGTGCAGGTACAGGATGCCTGTGAGCTTTGCATTCTGACGATATGTCACCTCGAGCCACTTTGCAAGGTCGAGAAGGATCTCAGTGTCTGACTTGTATGTGTCATTGAAGCCAGGTGTATCGACCAGGATGATGTTATGGCCGCGAGTATTGAACTCGTATGCATTGATTTGCTGGGTGCCTATAGATCTTGTCAATACTGATCACAAATACATTCGACATGAGCTGTTCAAACCTACAGGCTTCTAGTGAGTGCCCAACGACAACTTTATCATCGCCACTGGCCGTACGCACAAAAGTGCTTTTACCGGAACCTGTCACCCCCATGACCCCGATCACCATCGTCGGTTGTCCTTTTACTAACATACTGACTGCTGTGCCCTGCTGAGCTGGAATTGAGGAGCCTTCTGATTTGGTTGTGTTTGTGAGGTTGCTGAACGTGGAGTCAAACAAGATCATTCCTGCAGCCGACTGATCTACATGTTCATTGAGCCTCATCGAGGCAAACTGCCACCCCCCGGAGGCGATCCATTCCGAATGCTTGCCTTGTGAAAGGCGCGACGTGGCTTTGAACCATTTGTCGGCCTGAGCTTCAGCTGATGCGCCCTTTCCTCGTTATCACACTGGGCACGCAGACCGGCGGTTGAGCCCACGAGTTCTTACTGGTCAATGGTGACGGTGAGGCTGTGGCAAGCCTTGTAAAGGGTGCATATTGTGCAAATGCGCGCTGCAAGCCGAGCGCAGGTTTCTTCGTATTCTCTCAAAAGGGTTGAAAAAAAGTCACACACTGCATAATTGCCAAGAAGAAAATCATTTTACATACTACACTTGTCCTTCAGTACCTTGCGCTCGTATTTGCGCGGGCACGCATCTCCCCTCTTTTCGCAGTGGATACAGGTACACCATCTATGAGGACCTTGGCGGGCATCCAAACCCGCCTCATGCGTGAGTAGTTGTCACCCTTTTCCGTACCGTAGACCACAATGGCTGGCTGAACAACCACTACGATGGGTGAGCCATCGTGCTTCCGCCAATGAGCAAGCTTGTGAGTCTGATGCGGTTGCATGATCTCTGACTCAGAATCAAAGCCAAGGCGCCCTTGGTCACGCAGCTGTGGCAGATCAATGCAGCGCATGTAAGAACGGTGAGACCAGAGACCTAAGGACCTTTGAAGAGCCTGGTCTATCTGTTCCTCGAGGCCTTCGGAACAGTCTTGCAGATCCTTGTCGGTCAAATCCTGGAGGAGGAGATAGCGCGCTGAACTGCAAAGGAACATCTTGGCCAAGTATTTCGCGTGATTAGTTCGTGCATCAAGGAGAGCCTTGTTCCTACTACCCTGAACAGAGCTTCCTTCGTTGGCTTCCATGCCATTTGTGGAGAAGAATCGGACCAGCGATATTCTGAGCCTATGGCTCATGTCCTCTTGAACTGAAAAACAAGGTTAGAAATTTGAGTATGGCACAAGAAATGTGAGGCACTTACGGTTCTGCAACATGTTGAAAAGAAGGTCCATATTCTGACGCATATTGGGAACCTCGGCTCTAGCAGAGTGCAGTATCTGCCTGGCCATGTCTTTGTCATGCATAAAATTGTTGACCAACCGTTCTGTTTCCTCAAGGCTAATGTCAAATTGGCGCAGGGCGTCAAAGATCCACCAGGGTGTGCCAAAAGCATGCTTGCATATGAAGTTGGCCAGCATCCCCTGTAAAAGTAAATATGGCATCTTCGGGTCAGTGGCGAGTCCACCTGGGAGCCTGCCGTCTTCCAAGACCACAAACTCGACCAGGCCATTCCAAGCCAGGCCAGGTACCTCTGCCAGCCTCAAATGATCTGGATGTGCAAACTCTCTCGCCCACTCGTACCAGCCGGCGCTGTTACTCTTGAACCAGGCCTCGACCTCGTTGTCACCAGACGCGAAAGATTTGGATTGCTCCATCATGGCCTGCGAGGCCGCTTGAGCACGTCTCACACTGTCCTTCTGTGCTTCCTTTTCTCGCTCAAGTCTCTCAATTTCTTCATTAAGATCTTGTTCTCGCTTTTGGTGCTCGCTTTCGAGTCTGGTCAGCTCCTGCTGGTGATGTGCATTGAGCTCCTGGATCTGCGATTCCAGACTACTGATCTTTTTGCGCGTTTTTAGATACGATAACGGGCCAGGCCACCCCTGTTGAGCCTCGATGGGATCGTTCTGTTGCGAGCCGGCCGAAACCCTGTTATTTGTGGTCTGACCATCAAATCGGGCCGGGTAGCTAGGGCCTGCGACTGAGTTATACCTACGAGGCATTTTGCTTGTCCTCGTAGGAGACACACTCTTTCTTTGGGTCATGTGAGGTCCCGAAAGTTTGTTATACGTTCCATCATGAGCATTAAGGTCGTGGTTGAAGTGATGAATATTCCCAGAGTCGGCGTCGTGCAAATCGCTTGCTTGTTCCTTGGCACTCGCAAATGCAACAAGAGTATCGTTTGGATCCTGTTCAGATCTATACGGTTCTTGTTCTTGATACTTTTGGTTAATTTGGGCGCTACTCGCAGCCTCTTCTTTTCTTTGGGCTGTCAACACAATAATTAACAAACGTCCCTGCTCGTTGAATTTGAAGACGTACCTTCTTGGCAAGAATCCTCGCCGCTGATTGTCTCGGAGCCTAAATTCCTATTGCCATAACCCTCGAAGAAAAACGTGTCGCACATGTTGCTTTAGCTTTGGACTTCACTCTCATATGTAAAGATTTTGGAGGATCGGAATAGAAGAATATGATCTCCCTTTTAAGCGCAATCCTGGCCCCCCAGCCAAGTTCTTCTCTCCATAGACAAAACTTGGGTAGGCTGTGAAGATACTTCGTACTAAAGTACACACCCCAAGCCGCACTTTACTGCACCATGGCCGCCACGTCGTTTACTGTCGGCTTGGCTGCATCGATAGCCTCTCAAGGCATCCTGGCCCTGTTGCCTTGGGCCCTTGGCATGTAGTTCGCCAAAGTCCATGCGGGGGTCGGGGAGATTAATAGCCTACATTCCTTGAAGGCCAACGGCTATCACACAGGATCAACCCAGGCAATCATCCGCTGAATTTTTGTCTCGTTTGTATTTCTGTCCTCGATACTGCACACGCTGCAAGAGGCGTTTGCTAACCCGTCATTATTTGACTCATATTCTTTTCGACAATGGCATCTGGGCACGACGACAAAAAGCTCATCGTTGGGGTGGATTATGGAACAACATATTCCGGTGCGCTTCCGCGCCCCTTCCAAGTATTCTGACAACTAGACTGTGCGCTGACAGAACTAGGTGTCTCCTACGTGTGGTCAACCGCCGTAGGTATAGAGAGTGTTCACGTCATTGACGATTGGGGAATTGGCCAGAGAAACGTTGGAAAAGTAGGTTATTTCAGGCAAGTGCCGTCCAAAGTTGCGTACGAACCTGAACTCTCTTGGGGCTACGACATTGAGCCTGGTGCAAAGACATACTCTTGGACCAAGCTACTGCTTGATAGGTTCGCCCATGCCTCCGATTATGATGACTCATTTCTCAAATCTGTCGACGGTCCGGGCCTACTGCTCATTCCTCCCGATAAATCCCCCGAGGAAGTGGTCACAGACTATCTGACGCAGCTCTACTCTTATGTCATGTCGCGCTTGGTGGATAAGCTGGGACCGGTAGTTGAGCTTACTCCAATTGAGTTCTGGTTCACTCTTCCGGCTCTTTGGAGTATCAGGGCCGAAGATTCAACGAGAAACGCGGCAATTGATGCTGGCTTCGGGTCGCGGAAAGGTGACTCAATCCGCATGGTTCGCGAACCAGAAGCTGGGGCCATTGCTTGCCTCAACGAGTTGATCAAGGATGGTGAGAGTCCGCTGGTTCAGGTACATTGCTATGCCCCAATCTTCTAGTCTCTGGCATCAAGAATTAACTTCAGGGTCTAGGTAGGTGATGGAGTTCTAGTATGCGACTGCGGTGGAGGGACAGTGGTGAGTAGCTAAATTCATCAACGTTAGTCTGGAAGAGGCTAAAATGGACGGTATTCTAGGATCTTGCCTCGTACAAAGTTCAGGTGGCCTACCCGAAACCAAGTTTAGAGCAAGCTTGTGTGAGTGAAGGTAAGTTGATTATATATCTATAGTTCCTGTCCGACAACAATTATCCTGATTAACATTTGCCTTGATAGGCGGGAAATGTGGCTCGACCACTATTGATCGCGCATTGCATCGATTGATAGAGGAGCGATTTGGAGACGTATTCTCATCGCTACCATACGAAAAGACGGGTGCTGGTTCCAAGTTCATGAGTCAATTTGAGTCAATTAAACGCGACTTTGGCGTCTCAAAGCGGTCGAGGCAGTACCTACTCGACTTGAACCTGAAATGTCCAGATAGTCGATGGTACCATAGTGATGAAAACGAGGTGATCATCACAAAGTGAGTTTACATACCACTCTCGCTTTTCCCTTTCGTAATAAATCATTGACATTGTGTTTAGACAGGACATGGCGGATCTTTTTGACCCTGTTGTCAAAAAGATCATTGCCCTTTTGGAGCAGCAAATCCAAGCGACACGATGCGAAAGTCAACTCGAAATAAAGGTGACATAGACCCTGATTCTAAAACACTGTCAAGTCTCACTAAATCGTCATTTTGGCAGACCATATGCCTCGTGGGTGGATTTGGAGAATCTATTTACCTCCTCAACACGCTCAGAGAGTGGTGTCCTCCTGGTATTGAACTTGTCAACCCAACCAAGTCGTAAGTCAACCACTCTCTCTTGGCAATATCTCTTGACATCATGGTTTGTTATTAGATGGGAATCAATTTGCATTGGGGCTGCCCTTCGCGGGCTTGATGGCCCAATTGTGGTAAAGAAGAAATGCAAGCGTCATCTTGGGATCGAAGTGCACAAGCGATTTCGTGAAGGCATTGACAAGCCAGATGATGCATACGAGGATCTGTTTGACGGGGTGAAGCGAGCCAGGGGATACATGGGCTGGATGATCAACCGTGTGAGTATCTATATACCGGCCACTAAGCTTTTGCTGTTGCTCATGGTCGTGCTAGGGTGAGGTTATCACGCCTGAGAGCGTAGTCGTGCGCTCATACAGCCTGACCATCGACGATGGTGAGGAGAAGAAATGGGAACAGAAGCTATACGAGAGTACATTGGCAGTAGCTCCAGAAAAGAAGTCCCATTATTGTAAGTCATGCATCGGTTGCCTGGTCATGTGCCTGCCGCTGATGGTCGTGGTTAGCGATCCTGGAACTAGGGAAACTTCATGTTGATTTGAGCGACGTGGATCTAAGCGACTTTAAGACAAAGGAAATCGCATCGTCTTGGTGGAAGAAGACAAAACTTTACAGGGTTCAATTCTCGATTGAAATGGTGCTTGACGACGACTTAGGGTATATGTACTTTCGTGTTGTCTGCTCAGGGAAGATGGTGGGAAAGGCGAAACTGAAGTTCGGTAACGAGGATGAAGATGAAGGCATAAATTTTCAGAATTTGGCTATAAAGTAGACCACGGACCTAATCGTCGAGGAGACAACAATGCACATCAGTTATCATAGTCTAACACTATCTCGATATCAAAATGTTGAAAATAACTTTAGGGCAATTCCGTGGGAAGTACAATCATTGACTAGCTAGTATCAGACCTTCAAATATTCAAAGATTTTCTTTACAGCAATCTCGTCCCCTGCCACCGTTCCGCTTAGATCCTCATCCACCCAGCCCTCCGT
>PVPY01001968.1:0-10405 GCA_002982035.1 Fusarium algeriense | reverse complement strand
TCTAGACCTACCTGATAGGGAGTAGGCTTAAATTTCGCAAGGGGTAGACTTTATTTATGCTAGGGGTAGACTTCATTTAGACCAGGGTCAATTAAACTAATGACAAGACGTATAAAGAAATAATCTTCTTAGATGGTTTATAGATATCCTCCCTCTTAACTAAGACCGAGGTATAGGGAGCATATACCTAATCGCAATATAATAGGTTTCTTGCAAATAAAGACAATAGACCCTAGTAAGCAGTCTCAATCGTCCAACCTAATCTACTCATTCGTTATTCTTCCAGAATATCAACTTTTAGTATGCAAGTTATGCGGATTTATAACTCTCCCTAACGAGGTTAGTATACACCTCAGGATAAAACATAACGACATTACTCTGGAGTGCCGGCGCAAGTTAGTCAAGCAGGTCAAAGCAATCCCAAATCTTCTCCAAAACCAGGCTAAACTTCAACTACCACGCATACCGATTGAACCGATTTCTTGCCTTACTGCACCTAGGTTAGACGGACTAAAGTGCCGGAAATGTAGCCATATGTTCCGCCAAGCCCAAAAGATGAGGCTCTATTGTACGGAGGAGCACCTTTAGGAAAACCCAAGAGGCAGAGGAAGGCCAATATCAGGTCTAGAGCTATCTGCTGAGTTACCATGGATCGAAGGCGTTGCCTATTAATGGTTCTTCCCTTCTTGGGAAGGTAGTAGATGGTTTGAGGTCCTTTAAGATACCGGGAAATCAAAGAAGGGGAAAAGACTCCCAAACTCATCTCGGCCTGATTTAAGCTAAGATATCTAAAGTCTGAACTGTAAGGCATGCGCCTATTTAAGCGATATATTAAAGCGAGAGGAGAATTACTTTAACCGGATGAATTAGCCACACATAAGTGCCAAGGACTTAGGCAGTAATGCTCTTGCATCTACCGGCCTATAGCCAGAGAGAACTTAATGGCAGGTTATCTTTTAGAATACTTAACGTAACATTCTACAAGCAATAACGCGGTTACTAGATCGACATTCATTAATATCAGACTATATTATGGCACAAGGGTGCCGGCAAGAGGATCTATATATTAGGAGCTCCTATGTAGATGAATAGAAAATATCGTATACTATAAGGGCATTAGACTTAGTAATAGATCGCTGTAAGAACACAGTCCGTTACATCAGTCGCACCCTCTTATGCTGGCTCTTAAGTCCGAAGCTTTATATCTATCGCAAAACTCCATTCTGCCTTATATTAGAGAAGAGTAGCGAAACTAGATATAAGATACTTTAGAAACATTTCCTTGCATTTATTATCTAACTTCATAGGATATCGAATGCTCTATAAGGAGAAGTGGCGAATTTTCAGTTAAATATAGTACTTTCTATAAGATTAGAACGTTTATAGAGTCATAAAGTTTAGAATATATTCGATGTATCTTAAGGACTGTAGCCTAATCTTAGGAATTACCTCTGCATCGAAGAGACTTCTATGGCCCTGAATGAGGGTTGGTCTAGTTCGGCTGAGAGCGAGGATGAAGAGAGAACAGTCAATAACGATGAGGATGATCTCGACCCAGAAGGGAAGGATGATAATGATGTTGAGGGGGACTGGGATTCAGAAGATAATGAACTTGACCATAATGACTCTACATATGGTAGCGATTAGACCGAGTTCAGCGGAGATACCTATCCAGAACTACAGGTTCAAGCGGATAGTAAGCTAGATATTGCGGCCTTTGATGATTTCCTGGAGCTGCTCTATGAGGTTTGCCTTACTCTAAGTACGGAGACCTTCATTACTAGGCAGCCCGGCTCCACGCTATTAGTTTACTTCAGCAGTATTCTTGGTTTCTCTAAAGACTGCCAACACTTTTTGCTTGCACGACAGTACTGTCTACAACTGTCTGGGCTTATTTATTTGCAGCGCCTATTTCTTCTAGAACGCGCATTGCCATTGAGGCCATATTACACTATTGGCATCCTACAACGGCCACATATACAATAACTCGAAAGGTTAAACGAAATTCAAGCGGATTATATGGTCATAGGTTCACAATCTCCACTTGCTGAGCTAGTCAGTCTTCGAAACTTTAGTCGCACTATAGCTTGTACTAAGCCACCATCTATTCTTTTCTACTGGAGTGACGATAGGGAGACAGTTTCAAATGGAAGCTTATAATTAACTATAGATAAATTTTATAAGCTTCTAGAGTAATTTCACTTCTCGAGCGGAAGAATTATGTAGCAGTCTCATATATGGTCTCGAACCTGAGGTCGACTTAGTATCAGTTAAGGATGACTTGGCTAATTCACAGAGCAGATACTGTTTTATTAAGCATCCCGCGAACGGTCTTAAGTCGGCATATAAGGAATTACTAATCAGAGCCTATTCCTCCAGCAAGGGCGCTCTTGCCAGAGATAGCCATTAGAGGTAGCCTATCGTTATATCATACATTAAGTAAGTAACCGAACTAGAAGAAATGCTTGCTAGCGGGGTCTATGTAGAAGGTGGTTTGTATCTATGAGTGCGTAAGCTTTTTGCACTTAAATGTAAGAACGGACCATTCACCAGTTATAGAATTTACATCTAGGGTGGTTCCGTAATGTATATCGCACGACACTATAAAGCGAAATGACAAACAAACCGTAAGTTTTATATCGTTTGCTTCCTACCAGCTAGGTTAAGCCAGGCTATGTACTTATACCTTATCTATATCCGGAGATTGACTAATTTATTATATTGAGAACAGTTTAGGTACTCTAAGATTGCTCAGAAGGGCTTAGAGGAACGAAATGAACGGCTTCTCTTTTATATAAATAGAAAGGCTTGGTCTACTTCTCGTCTTACCGAGATTTTAGCCAAGGCCACTTCAAAGATCTAGAACCAAGCTATTAATATCCGTTTATATCGCTAACTCGCTATTGCTATTACAGAGAGGCACATTCGCGAGGTACATACCCCATTTAATAGATACAATAACTTAAGCAGCGGCGCAGATAGAAATGCTGTATTTACTTAGCAAAGCAGACATCGTCCCTTGCAACGGGAGACCACCTACCGCCTTAATAGAGCCTATCCGTTCCGACTCCAACCGGCACTCTTGCGTGCTTACGAGTAGGCTTTAACTCGTTAGTATGAATTTCTATACCAACCAAGCAAAAGATGGCCTCTATCTAATAGCCGAATACCTACATCACTTAAAACATCAATAAAGCAGCGCAAGCGCAATATCGCGATGACTTCGCAGGATGCTCTGGCACTCCCAGAAGAGGCTAATTCAATTAAACGATGCAAGCTAGCGAGCATCTCTGACTCATTAGTGGAGGGGAATCAGGAAGCTACTCTAGAGCTAGGACCGGAATACGAGAGTGATGAGAACTTATGTTTGCCAAGTGACGGTTTCGAAGGCGTGGACTCTCAATATCTCTAGGTAGGAAGCGATATGTAGATAGATAAGGTTCTCTGCGTACTTCCTAAGCATCAAATCCTAATATGTCTTCTTTACAGGGCTGCTATCCAACCAGGTCGGGGCGTAGTAAGCCATTTCCGGGGAACCTACTAATTTAAAGGTATCGAACTCCAACAAGTCACGGCTTTCTGCACCGGAAGGTCATTCGAAGATCCATGCACAGTACCGCTACCAAAGAATGGTAGTAAGCCTATCCCAGAGCTTCCAAAATGGAGGGCCTATAGCTGCAAACACTGCAACTACATAACAGTAAATAGCACAAATATATCAACTCACCTTACAAAACTTAAACACCTAAGTCAAGCGGATAGCGAGACGGATTAGGTATATGTTATCGTTCAAACGTTCTCAAGGGGTAGGTACATACGCTATTGGATTATTAAAGAATGAGATGGGATACATATTCATATGATAAGGGCACATTAGAGATAACAGAATAAAATGCATTTTCTACAGAGAGATTATCAAATAATTATGCTATAATATGCTAGCATTAGTCTATATTAAATCTAGCAATAATAGGTATGAGAGATTGCCCAAACCTGACAAGGTAGAGCACCACTACCGCAACTGTTACAAAACTGTGGGGGAGCAGCTACAAGCGGTAATCGCATTCACAGCATCGTTCTTATCGTCAGGATGGCGCCCCCAGACGCTGTAAGACCCGACAGATGAGAACATAAAACTGCCATCAGATGGAAGCGCGCCGATCCCCAGGCTGAGGACATACAAGGGGTTCAACTGCAGGAGCGGGAGCTATCGCTTTCTGACCCGCAACAAGTCGAATCTTTCTACACACGAGACCCGCAACAGGCACAGAACGCAGGTGGAAGGTGAGTGCGGCCGGGAGTATGTAATGCTTTAGTCACTGCGCAAAGCCCTGCATGCAAGGTACTAGATCGTTAACCCAGCGCGGGCCGCTAATGCCGATAGTAGTTCGGCCACTAAACACATTAATGAGGCCGTAGCTAGGGATACTCTACTACTGCAGACCGTCTGGGCGTATGAGAAGGATTTAAAGAAGGCAGAGATTGAACGGTAACGTTAGGTAGAGGCACTAGGTAGAGTCAATACCGAGTCGAGATAGGTGCAGTTTATAAAATGGTTGGCGCACTTGCAGTAGAGGGACAAACCGATGTTATACCAGGCAGGAGTATTACCGGCTTCTGCCGCAGTCGAGCAGCAGATGTAGCCTTGCAAGCGCCGTAAAGCGAACTAGAGGCTACGTAAGTTAACCGAGAGCTTCTGGCGCGAGCTTGGCCGGTATATGGAACGGCTTAATAGGGTGCCGGACGAAACGCTCGAGTGGCTTGGCAGCATCGACCCGATAAAGCCAGTGTCGGGCCCGTTCGGCCGAAAGCAGCAGTCAGATACAATGGATAGATACAGCGCATGCTAGCAGCGGTACTTATACTATTGCATCTAGGTCCAGCCGCTCGGGCGTAATAGAGCTAAGACGGAGCACGGCATCCGATTTACAGAAGAGCAGTGGGATTCTCTGGCCAATATTGCCCAGCGACTTAACACTGTTACTAACAAGAAGAAGAAGCAGGGGCAGCAGCAGGTCATAAAGGACAGCAGAGAAGGAGATAGAGACAGAGGGAGCGCCGAGGGTAGAGAAGAGGGAGAAGAAGAAGACCCCGATAAAGAGGCACTTAATGAGGCTGTCTTTAACTTCTACATTAAGTTAATTAAGCAGAAGCTTAGGAGGAAGCAGTATTATAACCCGCTACTCTACTTTACAGCCGTACTAGGTATTAAGGAGGATAGCACGTAGGTGCCGTCCTACATACATACCCAGTTTCTCGCTAGCTTCTTATAGTATAGGCGGATTCTAATGCTAGAGTACTTCTTTAAGGATAACCCGTACGACTCTAAAGACTCAACTTGCAACACGAGTTTTACGGCTATCGATCGGTTCTAGAAGGGTTATTACAATTAGCTCGCAACCGGCTCGTATATACTATTTAGCGCTATTATTTAGTAAATAACGTACGAAAGGGGCTACTGCAATTAGGAAGGTAAGCAAGCGAGGGTACTATAGGACAGTAATAGTATGACGCTTAACTATCTAGGCGATAAGATCACTATAGATAGCTTTTAGTAGATAGCGTAGGTAGTCGTGTGGGAAGCTAAAGGCTGGCTCAATAAGCTTATAGGCAGGCAATAGAGTTAGATCCGCAAGATAATACGGCTATGGAATATCGCCAATAGCTTAGTGTTCGAGGGCCTAGGGCGGTTATTTACGACGAACTAGAAGAACGTATAGCTAAAGCTAGGTACCGAGAAGTTAATAAGGCTAGTAGGCGCGATGCTATAGAAGATCGTCAATGCAGGGAACGGCGGTAGTTAGGTTGAGTGCTAGAGATAGGCAATAGAGGAGTATCTTGGCTGGCTGCGGCAGTTCCGGTTAAGCACGTTCCCAGTTGTATATATATAGGGAGGACAGCCCGGGTGAGGTCCAGAGGTGCTAACGCTGAAGCACTGCAATACCGAACAGCTGCCGAAGAACGTGTTCGTCTTTAACGGGCAGGTGGCGCTCATTACAGACCGGGATAAGAGTAAGGGCTTAAATGGCAAGCAAAGCCGAAAGGTAGTACGTTTCTTGCCCGAGGGCCCGAGCTTGATGATGGTGGCATACATCGCATGGCTGCTGCCGTTTGAGAAGGTGCTGCATCGGCTCTCTGGCATTCGAGGCCCGTCTGAAGCGATTAACCCGTGGCTATAGAAGTCAGCCGAGAAGGGGCTTTGGGACACGGCAAAGCTGAGCAAGCAGCTCGCGCTCGTCACAGGTGCATTCCTAATAGAGTAATACCTGCAAATAGATGATAAGAGGCCCATTGGTGCATCAGAGACATATGCTAACAACGTGGTAGTATTTAACTCGCTAAAGAGCAAGCCTCGACAAGCCACTTCAGCTATACAAAAACTCAAGCCACTCATTAGCGCTATCCCAGCCCCCCAATGCAGAACAATAATAAATATTATCTTTTATTTGCTCTGATAGACAAGTTTGTAGCCTAACTTATCCATACATATGGTGCTAGTTACTTAATAGTAGGTCTCTCGTAGGCTGACTTGAACACGGCCTGGTTGTGTTTGTTCAAGTGTGATCCTAGCATCATGGTACTTAGTCCGTTCACCCCCAGACTATGGCGGCCTAGACTGATACAAGGTTAACCTCCGAATGGAAACGGAGGTATAATATTCTACATTGTATGCAGCTGACATGGTTCTCACACCTCGTGATTGAGAGCAAAATTTAAATCAGCCAGAGCCTCTTGAAAAAGATGCATTCCAACATCTCTTACCTTGGGTAGTATACCCTTTAGAAATGTCTTCAAGCAACATTCTCGATGAACTTGCGACGCAAAAAGTCGAGTTCATCAATCATGCTCGATCAAGCGTCTATAATTACGTCCGGCAGCAGCATAGGCGCGAATTAGTCCGGATAATTGAGAAGGATGCCCATGGTCCTGGGAAGCATCGAATACACTGTCCTGGGGTAGACTCATATCTGATTGTCTTAGGCTACTTCTGTGCCAAGAAGTTGTACAATGGACACGACCTAGACTCGGTTCTCACTGATCCCGTTGTTGAAGTCGTCTGTAACTGCTATTCCGAGCTGTTGCAGAGAAATTCCGACGAGGTGAATGCGTACCTGACTCAGAAGATTCTAGCCAACGAGATTGTGTTGCAGGAGACATTGAAGATTGTGATGGGTGAACTGAGCGCCAAAGGTCTCAAGCTCTCACAAGCGAAACTGGCTACGCTAATCCACGATGCCATGAGTCAGGCCGCCCTGCAAGCAGCGCACTCAAAGCTCGGAATGGTTGTAGGCCAAGGTGTTCAGGTTGCTGCTGGCTCCACGGCCGGTCATTTTCTCGCAAACATGCTAGTCAAAGCGATAGCTCACCATGCCACAACCATCACTGCCCATATCATGAGTAACACCATGGCCGCTGCTGCGGTCAAGGTGGCTGCAAAGAAAATTTGCGTCGTTGTTATCACTGCAGTTGTTGTGAAAACCCTAGCAACGAAACTCGGGATCACGAGTGTAGGGAGCGCGGTGGGCGTCATAGGATGGACATTTATAGGTGGATATCTGATGGTGAAACTCATCGGACTCCCGGAAGAGATGGCGGAAAAGGTTTCGGACGGCATAAGCGATACTCTCAACAATACCTATGAACCTTGCTTGGAGCAAATTTTGAACAGTTTGACGGAATCTGCGTCAGACCCGAAGAAGATAGCGAGTTTAATGACCTCAGAGATGATGGACCTAGACGGATTTCAGAGGGAACTTGAGCAGGGTGTTGATTATTCCAACAAGGACCTCCCTATACTTGAGAAGGTAGTGAAGAAAGGTGTTGAGACACTCTGGGGTTGGCTCTTTGAAAGGCGTTAAGTGAGTTCTGTATCTATTAGTGACCTGGCTCTCCTTAGGCTCTTAAGTTCTTATTATTCTTCACTTAGGTACTTGCCGCACTTAAAACAGTACAGCCACGTCGTTCACAACAAGTTCATCTTTTGGCTAGCTTAGACGCAACTCGCCGTTTTGCCCATCGCCGCGCAAGTCGGGCTCACCACCGCCCACGGATCTATCCCCAACAACAAAACAATTCTAATCTGACTCTCTTTTCGCTCTTCCACCACACTAACGCAATTTTCTACGAAAAAAGCAAAATCGTACTTGATGCTGTCCTCATATTTGTTCCAGATTTCCCTACTACTGTACCAAGGACAGCTTGTAATTTACTAAATTACACACTTTTCGTCCGTGCGCTAGTCCCCTGTCTCCATTATCTTCATAAAACTACATCCTTTTTATCCGTGCACGTTGGTTGGAATATTTGCTACTGTACTAATTACTACTAGTAATGGCACCTAATACCATTTTTTCTAGCCCGTGCATCATTCATTTGATCTTAGATTCGGGTTCGAATACAAACATTACTCGGCCTGTGCACCTTCCCTCGCTTACAGGGCATGGTTTAGTGCTAATCCCCTGTCGCTGCGAATAAGCAAACAAGTAGGAAGCGACTTGATCGGCTCAATTTTAAGATAGAAGAGAACATACTGCATGATAACCTTATATATAAGGAGATAATCAAATTCAACCTGGCCTAGATGCCTGCTGTTTCTCTAAGAAGAAAAAAAAAAAACAGAAGCTAAAAATGACCTTACTTTAGATCATCTCGCTTAGATTTGTAGCATTACTCTAGTACCATTTAGCCCGTTCCGAAAGCATGACTCTGCCGCATAGTGGGTATTAGGGCCGCTAAAGGGATAGAATACAAAATGTATTCCTTCTGCGAGGAAAGAGAAAACAGCCTTAGCCTATAGCCGTTTTCGGTTTTGATGCAGACTCTATCAAAAACCCTAAAACGGCTTGCTTGACCGGCTGCAGCCACAAAAGCCCATCAGCACGGACTGACCATAAAGGGCTTGATGGCGGGCAGCTAACCACGTAGCGATGGAAGTACAGGGCCATCGGGCGTTCAGTGGCACTTGTGACAGACTGAAAAGTGCAGGCGAGCAACTCAAAAGCGGCCCGGCGAGTCACTTAGTGGTGCGAGAGAACAATTGCGAATGGGCAATCATTGGTGTTTCTTCAATTGTAACGCAACACGCTTTACCCCGCAAACCATGTCAGCATTAAGTTGTTGTTAGGTAGATTGGCCGGCTCTGCGAAGATAGCTAAGACTTAACGAAGGAACCTGTATTATAGATTCGTCCTTAAAAAACAAAAGCCTCCCGCTGCATTATAGGTATTGGCTGTAATGGAGCTTCCTGTCTCGCTTTATTGTAAATACCGATGAGTTGCTTCGTATATGGTGGCAAGGGTGCGCTATTTTCTCAACCATTATAGCCGAAGTCTCTCAGCCTATTGCTGCCTGACACTTAAACCTGTAGCTATACTAAAAGCAATGATACACTTTGCCAGCCCAATTGCATATTATCGAGCTGAGGTGGCTATCTGTAAGGTGGCAGGACTTGTTCCCGACTGTCGAGTGTTCGAAAGAGGCCCGAGCGTTAGTCTGACCGAATGCCCTTTTTCCGTCCTTGCAGCCATATGGATCTTAGCATTATCGATTACCATATAGATCATTCTCAGTGGGGCTCTGATCGCAACAGCGCGTCCGCGCTTGCTTCGAGCACAGACTTGCGGATCAGCTGAAGCCAGCCACCCAACTATCGCCACCTTAATGGGATTAGCTTTATTAATGCTTCAAATAGGCATCATTACCCTGCAACAAAACTACTTATCCTAAAGCACAACTCTTTAAGCCCTTTACGTGACGTCTCTTTTCACCATCTTTAGTCTAGCAGACGAAGCTCTTCTATCTCACCCAGCTGCCTTTAAGAGACATATCCAAGCCTAACAATTACACCATCAGATGGATCTACGCGATCCTAACAGAATATATCGCCACACAAGAATTACTCAACAAGGAGCACGAACCTCCCGACTTTATGCAACCCAATAATAATAACCACTACAAATTAGGTAAAATCGGGAAACACATCATTATTATAGCTGTTTTGCCTAACGGTAAATACGGAACGGATTCTACTGCTAGTGTGGCGACAAACATACTAGGTAGCTTTCCAAATGTCAGAATAGGCTTACTTGTCGGCATCGGCGGCGGTGCGCCCAGTGAAAAGCATGATGTTCGCCTGGGCGACATTGTGGTCAGTGCGCCTCGCGATGGCGAAGGCGGTGTGTTCCAGTACGATTTTGGCAAGACTGTACAGGATCAGGTCTTTCAAAACACACGATTCCTAGACCAGCCCCCGAGAACACTTCGAACTGCTCTGACCGGAATCCAGGCCCAGTACAAGAGAAGAGGGCACCAGCTCGAACAGATTATTGACGCAATTCTTGAGAAGAACCCAAGGTTGCAGCAGGACTATCAGCGCCCGCCTCCAGACCAGGGTTGGAAATCGATC
>PVPY01001958.1:0-10600 GCA_002982035.1 Fusarium algeriense | reverse complement strand
GTAGTAAGACATGCGGCTTTTAGGAGACAACAGGCTCAATTGCAAGGGCAGATGAATGCGGTTGATTACAAGCTAGAACCTCGATTCTGAAGATTCAGAATGAGGGGTTGAAAGAAGGAATGAGCAGCCCGGCGTGGTGTAGATCACTCAATGTCGCATTGTCTTATAATAGATACTGATACGTTCCCACGACTTGAATGTATACCTTGCTGATTTTCTGGTCAGAAAATGAGGCCTACTAGATCCATACATACGCCAATAATGATACCGTATAAGCGAGTCACTTGCATTAGCCTTTATCGTCCCAAACTCCGCATCCCCCCTCACTCAGAATGACGGGCGTCGCGACGAGTAGGACTTTGGGCACCTAGTCATTACCTTCCACCAAGACAAACGGCCACAATGGCTTCTTCGAGCTCGTCTATGGCGTTCAGATCTCGCCTCAGAAAGGCCTTTGGTCGAGCTCATGATGAAGGCCCCGGGAAAACCGACCGCAAAAGCGACGGTGTTTCAGGAAATGGGGCATCGGCCCGCGTTCCTCTGTCGAGCGTGAGAATTGACGGCCCGGTCCAACGAGAACCCAAGAAATCCCTCATCCATCTCGACCACGGAAGAAATGACATCCAACCAGCCAGTCCTACTCAGGCCCCTCCTGTCACAGAAAATCCTCGGACGACCACCTCAGAGTCGCTCTGGGACCGCGCGTATGCTGCCCTCGCAAGGGACGACAAGTCGTTGGTTGACGAATATGAGGGCTTGCTCTCTCGAGAGTTGCGTACTACAAGTATGTGTTGGGAAATAGGTAATATCATTTTTTAGGCTTTATAAGACTGATTGGTTCCTGCTTAGGCTCATCAGAGACCACGCGCTCATCTAAAGTCGACGACAGCTTGGACGAGGTTCACAACAAGATCAACATGACCCCTAACGAGCGTCAGGCACGGCTTCGTGCGATAACAGAGATTGGCCTTCAGCGGGTGGACGAGAACAAGACCACATATTCAATTGCGGGCCACGAATTTGTACTAGAGCGCCAGGTCGCAAACGCTGCAAATTTCATTCTTTGGGCGAAAGGCTTAATCGATGAAGCTGTCAAGGTCTCCCCAGAGGCTTCCCTGGTATGGGCAGGGGTGTCCCTTATTTTACCAGTTCTCACGCATCATACCACTGCTGAAGAGGCAAACCGAGATGGTTTCATGTACGTCACAGGCCGCATGCGCTTCTATGTAGCCCTTGAACCTCGACTGCTATCGAAGAAGCATGATGGCTCTACAGACTCAGCCACCATCTCCAATGACCTGGGGGAGGAATTCGAGGGGCTTATTGTGTCACTTTACCAACACATCCTCGAGTTCCAGCTTCGAAGCGTCCTGCGTTTCTACAAAACTCGCATCCGGAAAGTCTCACGCGATCTGATGGAACCAAAGGTCTGGCAAGAGATGCTTTGCAAGATCCAGGAGATCGAAAACACCCTTGCCAGTGACTTCAAGAAAATCAATGACTCCGCCCTGAGACAAGAACTTGAGAAGCTTAACGATACATCCAGGGAGTCTCTGAAAAACATGCAAAAGCTTCTCGCTGTTGCTGAACAACAACTCGAGGTCAATCAAGAGCAGCTTCAAGTCAATAAAGACCACAGAGACATTTCGGTCAAACTGCTTCAGTTCGAGGAGCAGCAGGCGAAAAGTCTTCAGCAGATGCTGCTCCTTATGAAAGACACGCGGTTAGTTACTCCTATGGGGGATTTTTGTATGATATCCACCTTACACCCAACTAACCTGCTTCTAGTGATGGTGCCAGTCGCCAACCGGTTATTGATCTTCCCACAGAACCTAGTGCGCTGTATGACAGCGCAGATGACCAGCATCTGCCAAGGTGCTACGAAGGTACTAGACAAAGCATACTGGATGAGGTTACAAAGTGGGCAATGGATGGCGAAGAGGAAGCCGATAATATCTTTTGGATGCGTGGTCCGGCGGGCACTGGAAAGTCTACCATCAGCCGGACCATCTGCCACTCTTTCGCAAGGACGGGCTTACTTGGAGCCAGCTACTTCTTCCGACGAGGAAAAGCAGACCGTAACAGCACATCGCGGTTCTTCCCGACAATTGCCAGTCGACTAATGGCCACAATACCGGCCTTTGGTAGCTCTCTGGAGGACTCGTTGGCGACTTATGGGAGCGACGATATCGAGAAGAAGGCCTTGGAGGAACAGTTTAACCTGTTGATCCTCGCGCCGCTCTCTAGAGTCCCGAAACTTGCGCAGTCAAGTATCATGCTAACAAGGGTCATAGTCATTGACGCATTAGACGAGTGTGACTGCCAGGACGATATCCCATTCATATGTGAACTGTTATCCAGACTCGAGTCGCTCGAGACCGTGCGGCTGCGTATATTTCTCACAACCAGGTCTGGCTCTATGATCGTCGGTGCATTCGAGGATTTGAAAGATGGGGGAATCAAGTACCGCACTCTGGCATTGCAGGACGAATTCAGATCCGAGACACAAGAAGATATAGCGACATTTTTGAGAGCAAAATTTCAAGCCATCAAGAGGAAGAGGCGAGTTATTCAGGATCCATGGCCTGTCCCCGAGGACATGGATGACTTGGTGAACCTCGCCACCACTCCCTCGCCTTTGTTCATCTACGCGGCCACGCTTTGTCTATTCGTGGATGACGGGGCAGGCAGGAGGAATCCAGTGAAGCAGCTGCAGCTCTGGCTCAAGCAACGCGATAGCGCATCACAGTTTGACCAGATCTATCGACCAGTTCTTCGCCAAATCCTACTTGGAACCGATGATGACGACGACGACAATGACGAGGGTGAGCCGCTCGATGATGAAGACAAGTCACAATTGATGCAAATCCTGGGCACCATCCTTCTTCTCTCTGTTCCACTCCCAGCTCCTGCCTTGGCTGCTCTCCTTGATATGGAGGAATTCACCGTCAGTCACTGGCTTCGAAATCTCCACGCTGTACTCAATATCCCAGTGAACAGTGAGGATCCGGTTGAGATCCTACACAAGTCATTCTCTGATTTTCTTCTTATCGAAGGAGGGACCGGGATCCTTGATTTCCGGATCGATCCCGCTGAAATCCATGGGCTGCTCGCTTCTTGTTGCATCCGATCAATGAGAGCCTCACTTCGGATGGACATTTGCGAGATCGGTCATGCTGGACCGGTAAATTATAGCGTCGACCCCCTTTCAGACCGTTACCTTACTTGGGAGGCCGCATACGCTTGCGTCTATTGGGTTCGCCACCTTTCACACAGCAATCATAATGCTGTTGACAAAGAAGAAATTGAGAGCTTCCTAGCAGATCACTTACTTCATTGGATAGAGACCCTGGCTATCGTGCGTCAACTGCCTAGCGGGCAATTCTCAATCACAAGTCTTCTAAAATACGTCTCGGTATGTGAAAAGCTAGCCAGGCTGCTACCTATCTATCTCACAAACTGAACCCCCTTCGCAGGCGCAGGGCTGTGGGACTTCACTTACGTCGCTGTTGGAAGATACCAAAAGATTGCTTGTAACACATGGATCGATCATCAAAGAGGCCCCTTTGCAGACGTACGGTTCGGCCCTTGTATTCAGTCCAGAGCAAAGTGTGGTCAAGAGACAGTACTGGGGACAGCGACTACCGTTCATCAAGGCCATCGGAGGAATGGACGAACTCTGGGGCTCATGCCTGCAGATTCTTGAGGAAGATCGTGAGAGGCATTATCTACAGTGCATCGCTTTATCGCCTGGAAGAGAAAGGGTTGCGTCAGGCTGGGGCAATGGCATGTTGCATGTCTGGGATACGACTATCGGCTCCCTTCTATATAAGATCCTGGCACACGAGTCTTTTATAACCATTATTGCATTCTCGCCGAATGGTAAGCAAATTGCAACGGCCGGAGGAAATAGAAAGGTAAGGCTATGGGACGCAGCAAGTGGCACTTGTCTGCAAATGCTGGAGAACGATGGTGATTCTATCGGAGCCTTTTGCTTCTCGCCCGACAGTGCAACTATAGCAGTGGGTTCAGCTGATAAGGTGTGGCTATGGGACACGGCAACTGGGAAACGGAAACATGGCCTTGAGAACCATGACGGCCCTATCACGGCGCTAGTCTTTTCCGAAGACGGCAAGACTATCGCGACATCCTCGTTAGGCGATGCCGTGGTGCGCCTGTGGAGTACAGAGACTGGTGCCCAGCGACAAACGTATGAAGGCGCTAGCACGGCTGCCGCACACCTCGCCTTTGGCTCAACAGGAACGATTGTAGCCGCGTCTTCTGACTGCCAAGTATGGCAATGGG
This sequence comes from Fusarium algeriense, assembly GCA_002982035.1. Taxonomy (NCBI): domain Eukaryota; kingdom Fungi; phylum Ascomycota; class Sordariomycetes; order Hypocreales; family Nectriaceae; genus Fusarium; species Fusarium algeriense. The sequence continues at coordinate 6,295 of PVPY01001958.1, read as the reverse complement.
ATTTGAAGACCGGTTCGTCTAAACATGCTCAGTTCGAAAACAGACGGACCGCATTTAATTCCGTCGCTCTCTCGCCGGACGGCAAGATGCTCGCATCGTCCGGACAAGACGAGCTGACTGTCCAGCTATGGGATAACAAAGGTGCCTCCAAGAAGAGTTTCCTTGGCCATCAGTGGCCAGTCTTCGCCATTGCCTTCTCACAAGATGGAAGAGTGCTTGCGTCGGTCGACACCTACGAAACAGTACGGCTCTGGGATGTTTCGGGACGAACCAGCGTAAGTTGCGCGAGTTCTGAAGATACGTCTGAGGCTCATACCCAACGGATCCGAGCTATCACTTTCTCACCAGACGGCAGAACTGTCGCATCAGGTTCCTCTGATCATAGCATCCGGCTGTGGAGCTCAGACGGAGTCCATCAGCGAGTGCTTAAAGGCCATGACAATCCTGTGCTTTCCATTGCCTTTTCGCCTAGTGGCCAAGTCCTTGCATCGGGTTCAGAAGACGGAACGGTGCGACTCTGGAATCCCACTACAGGAGCCAGTCTCAAGACACTCAAGGGCCATCTTTCCGATGTCTTGAGAGTCGGCTTCACACCAGACGGCGAAACAGTTGTGTCTGCGTCATCAGATTCCACGCTCGGACTTCGCAACGTTGACACCGGTGTCGTTGAAGACGTTTTGCGGGCGGGCCAACACAATGTCCACGCTACTGTCTTCTCACCAGATGGTAAGAAAGTCGCCTCAGGGGCAGGCTGCAACTTGCAGCTCTGGGATGCCATAACGGGCCAACACGACACCTCGTTAACTGGACACTACGACATGGTCTCGGCTATTGCATTCTCTTTTGATAGCACTCTTATAGCATATGGTTCTTGGGACAAAGCGGTGATCCTTTGGGATCTAACATCGGAGGCCCACCGAGGAACGCTAGAGGGCCATAGCTCCGACATACTGTCCGTAGCCTTCTCCCCTGACTCTGAGACTCTGGCATCTTCCTCCTATCACGAGATAATAATCTGGAACCTACAGACTAAAGTCCGTCAGCGAACTCTTGAGAACTGCACTGGCCCCGTCGCGTTCTCGCCAGACGGTAAGATCCTGATATATCGTCAGAAGGACGGGTTGCCCGGCATCTGGGATATGGTCACAGGCTCAAAGCGACGCGACATTGGCACGAATAAACTTGTTAGCGTGGCTTTCTCCTTGGACGGCAGGATAATGGCCACAAACACCAGTAACGGGTCTATACAGCTCTGGGACATGACAGCAGAATGCACCCCGACAGCAACACTCAACGGCCACGAGGCGCATGGCTATGCTCTTGCCTTCTCCCCAGACGCGAAGATGCTAGCTTCCTCGGGGGATAGTACAGTACGGATCTGGGACATAGCAGCGGGAGCACAACAACAAATACTGCATCACAGCGACATCCAGGCCCTAGCTTTCTCGTCCGACGGGGGAACTCTCCTGTCCAGTTCCGGCAACCAGACATGCCGCTGGGATTTGAAGACGGGGTCCCTTGTGCAGACACTCGAGGGCGACCGTTGTCTGGACCACTCCGCCTTCTTTAAGGATGGTGGGTATCTGAAGATGGACCGAGAACCTGTGGAACCTGATAGCGGGTTGCTTGATAGTTGCCCACATCGGAAATCTCCTGCCAGTGAGCTGAGCGTCAAGGATGACTGGATAATGCGGAAGGGGGAGAAGCTGCTCTGGCTACCTCCTGATTACAGGCCTATTGTTGTGGAAACTGACAGGGATGTGATTGTACTGGGGCAGGAGATGGGTAGATTGAGCTTCTTTAGATTTGCCTTCTCTTAAGCGGCAGAATCGATACCAATTGATTATGGCCTATACTTAGTCTATTCCGAGGCCTGAAGTTAGTAGTAATAATGCACTTAGTTCTTTATATAAAACGGGAAGCTGGAAGCTTATGAAATATAATTTAATATAAACTGAACCCTGGTCGAAAACAATTATTTGTACCTTAGTTGGATCCATCATTGTGGTCGAATGCTTCTATTTCCTCTCGATCTCTGTTTTCCTACGCGGCATCAAAGCAGGCTTAAGAACCAGAAGAAGAGTAACTCAAGGGCCAAAATCTCCCAGAGACCACAGCTTTAAGGCAATTATGATTATTCACAGATCATCAATTACCGTTTATAGTCCAGAGAACTTTAAATGCTTTTACAGTAAGTCGACTTACCTGGAAGTTACCGAATAGGAGCGCGGAGAGACTGTATAAGGGTATGATGAATCTGGAACTGGATCTTGCAAGGGTAAGGGTGATGATACTGACGGTCCGATAGTGGGGAAAACTATACCAAATATGGAAATCGGGACGGGACCCGTCCGCCTATTGACCGCCTGGATTAACCCCGCGACGTGCACGGACCAGCTTTAGCTCTTTTTGTTGTAATACATTGTCAAAGGGCAAGGTAGCTGAACAGCAGCCAAGACACCGAATTCCTACAGCCACCCTCCCAAAGGGGTAAGACTTCTATGATCCCGATGATCGGAATCGGAATTGGCACACGAATTCCGATGGATTAGATAATTGCTGTAAAATGCACCCCTTTATGAGGGGTGTGCGGCAGGATCCCCTGTCCTCAATCAAGTAACTGTGTTCATCTACATCAGGGTGCGCCTTTGGTTGTGACAGTTCAACTAACGTCAAATCGTTAGAAAGCGGGGTTGGTGGTGCACGTCCCTTACCTTCGCAAACAGATCAGCATGATAAGGTAATCGGCAATAAAACCATTGGCTTTTCAACAGCCCCCACTATCAACCGTTAACCGTAATACTTTGAGTCAAATTTTGGACAGAAATGCGGAATATTCGTCTCGACTCGTTACCAGCAGATCGCGAGATTGCCTCTCAGAGTGAGTCTCAAGTGAACCCAACTTATGCTATTTACTTATTGTCTAGACTGCAAAACGTGTATTAAACGGCGCATAAAATGTGATAGAAGCATACCCTCGTGTCAAAAGTGCTGTAGTCGAGGAATCAGCTGTTCAGGCTACAGCCTACGTCTCCGATGGGATCAGGGAGTGGCAAGCAGAGGAAGATTGAAAGGGAAAACGGTTCCATTACGATCTCCAGCTCAAGATGACAAATCGGATACCTCCAAACAACCGTATACATCTACTGTGAAAAGACATGCCGATGACAATACATGTCCAACTCAAAACCACCAAAAACACGCCGAAGGTTCTTTAGCTGTGGCGTCATATTCGAGACAGAATGTCCAGCTTGTCGATCGTCACGTACGACAAAAAGCTCATGCCGTCCTCCTTCGCCATTTCAACCAAGTAGTGGCTTCTAAGCTCCCATGGTTAGACGGCCCAGACAATCCGTGGCGAACTCTCTTGCTTCCTCTCACGCAACGCTCTACCTGCCTCTGGTTATCAACCCTTGGGCTGGCAGCTGCCCACATGTCTGTCGTGTCTCCGCAAAACCAAGCAGGCCTTGTTCAGATTCATCGGGACCTCCGAGATGCAACTCTGCGAATTTTGAGCCAGAGGATGCAATCTGAGCTGAGCCGTGAAGCGACACCTATCCATGAGGACTCCGAAGCCTCTGGCCTTATTGAGATGATTATCACCATGATATGTTTATGTTACGGAGAAATGTTCATCCCTAATTCGACAGGATGGAAACTCCACCTCACTGGAGTGCGTGCGGGTTTCGAAAGATACGACCTACGATATCACTATGAAGGGTCGGTTTCTCGGTTTTTCGTAGAAGAGCTTGAATATCTCGAAGCTTTTAGTAGTATCTCTTCTTTCACCCCAACATCCAGACGTCGTAAGCCCATTTCACAGCATCCGACTTGTGACGACTATTTTAAAGAGTTTACCGACTCACTCCACGACATCACCGCTACTGAAAGAAGCCAGCATCAAGCTTATCAGGCAGGCAGTCCATTTGCTGATAATAATATGAGCTTGTGGAAAGACCAGCTCATGAGCTCGTTCGAGGCTGTCTGCGCTCGCATTGACTCGACCCCGTCACAAGATATCGCCGTGCAGATAGGGCTAAGGTCTCTTCTCAAAGCGCAACACTACGCTTATCTTGTGTACAGCTACCAGGCTCTCGCTTCAGACTCCGAAAGAGAAAAGGCCATTCCCACGCTGATTGATTGCCTCTACAACGAGATCTTCTTCATGACTTCTTGGCCAACTGAAGCCGTCTCGCACAACCTCTCATTTCCGTTTTTCATACTTGGAACGGAAAGTCATTTACATACCGAAAAGCAAATCATGGTCGAAAGGCTTTTCACCGAAAGCATAGCCGCGACAGGATTTTCTTGTAATTCGACAGTATTGCAGTTTCTGAATGAATTCTGGGATGCAACGGCGGATGGAGCGCCTAAGAGCTGGATACAGTATGCACGGGAGAATAAGGAGAAGATAAGCCCATTTATTGTGTTCTGATACTACGATAGGTCGACTAAGGCAGACAATCTGAAGAAGTATCTTACATGACCACTGTTTCCTCATCCTCAACCCCAAACAACACCTTCATTGGATCTTGGTAGTTCATGAATCCCAGATATGGCTTGCATATACCATATCCTAGAAGTCTCTGTGCTTGTGGCTTCAGCTGTCTCGCTCGCTCCAGCGGAACCATAAGGAATTGGTTCTCTGCTGGACGAAGCGTCGGCTTGCAGAGGAAGATGCCGACCGTCTCGCGATATTCATTTCTGGCTGGTCAGTGCCTGTTATGATGGTAGGAGGTTTGAACTTGCTGTGTAATGTTTCTACCACCAGCATGGTACAGATTTCCCAGGAAGATGAACGAATCGCCAGGATTAAGCTCCGCGGGGACAGCTTCATGATCATAGGGTCGTCGATCACTGTCCCAAAGGTGCGATCCCGGGATGCCGATCGTGGCACCGTTCTCTTTGGTAGTCCTGGTGAGAGCGGTCACGCAGCCGATCATGACAGGGAGTTCTTTATCATGTGGATGATAGTCCCTAAGTTTAGTTAGCAAATCGTTCCAGGACAACCCATCATGCAAGATGAGTTCATAAACTTATTCCAGACTGGAAAAGTGCATATACTTACTCATCATCTCGGTGTAGAACCTGCTGGTCGCCACCAGGATTCACCCGGAACGCCACAGTAGACGAAATAATCGGCTTTGCGCTCGTAGTGACCCTCTCGTCGCGCACCCAACGCGTAAACGCCGAAGAGCAGAACGCATTGGCCACATCAATGTACAAAGGGTTACAGCCAAGTTCAACACAAGCATCAGAAATGTTAAACAAACCCGTTGCTCTCTGGGTAGTGATAGGGAAGAATCCAGACTTATCTGGAGTATCGGTATCAAAATGTGGCTTAAGATCTTCTTTGATCTGTTCTGTGAGTTGCTGAGAGATAAAGTTCTCCACAATTACGCCTCCATCACGTTTAATGGCCTCGATAAGGGTCTGTAGCGTTGTAGATGGTTTTGTGGCGTCGAAACGCGCAAAGGTTGGTTTGGTGGTAGCTGAAGTCAGGGAAGCCATTATGAGAATGTTGTAACACTGCTATCGGTTTGATGATGTTTTTGAAACTTTTCGGAAGCTTTGAGGTTTATTTATACCTGTCATCATGAAATGTATTCACTTAGTATGATTCTATCGACATAAAGAATCAGCAATTTTAATGCTTCACACTAAGTCAGGCACTAATCCAAAATAGGTTGGTCGGCAGAGAAAGTCTAAGCCTAAGCCTACATCCTTATTGTCTAACCCATTTTCAGTAAAAGAGGAAACCCTTGTCGTCGGTGGAAGTACCTCTTACGGCATAGTTGGCGGGTTGGTAACATGGCGTCGGCAAGGGTCCGTAGAGAGTCAAGTGAACGAGGATGTCAGTAAATGCGATGAAGGCGATTGGCCAGAAAAAGCGACCTACGAAAAAAAGTGGCCAGAGCAGCAGTGAGTAGGGAAAGGAGAGAGAAAAGAAAGTTTATGTTGCACTTACTATAGTAGGGGGCATAAGTAGGGGCCATTACAGAAGGCTTAGTAGGTCTGTGCGCTGTAACTGTACTGTAAATTAGTGCGAAAAGCACTGGGGGGATAGAAGTACTAATTTCTTATTAGCTCGCTTAATCTCACTTAGCTACTATTTTATATATATCCTATTAGCTATAATAATATCCTTATAATACTACTTTATTATATTAAGTTAGTTATAAAGGAATTCCTTGAGTATAGCCTATTAAACTGTAGTAATGCAATTTATAAGGCGTTTTAATTAAATAAGCCTTAAAATAGGAAAAGGTAAAGTTACTTAATAAAGACTAGCTTA
>PVPY01001957.1:0-25774 GCA_002982035.1 Fusarium algeriense | reverse complement strand
AGCAACCAGAGGCTTTACATTTATCATAAGAAGGTCAACTATTGGCAAGTCTGGTCGACCTATAATTACATACTCATGTAATCGATTCCGTTCCGGTTGCCAATTTTCAATACTCACAAAGGAAGAATGGAGTGAAAACTGGTTCCTTAAACACCGTACTGAAGCTCGATGTTCTCAACACAATCACGAGCTAGGCCAGCCTCAAGAGGAGCCGCAAGATGAGCTTTTAGGAGCAAAAAGACCACCTATGGGTAGCAAATGCCATATAACAGGCCATAGAAGAGGTGCAAAATCTTGTCCATTAAAATACAAAAGTAGTCCTTGGTAGTTATAGGCGGTCAGCAATGCAGCAGGAATTTTACAGTGGGTGTTGCTGACTAAGCACATGACCCGTGGCTGTACGGACCCGTCCCCCTATTGACCGCCGATCACAGGCCTTTCCTTAGTCAGCTCGCGTATCGTAGTAGTCCAGATTATATTGCTATGGATCGTCAATTTCTGTTTTCGGGACTTCATGTAAATGAGGAGGAGATCAACAAAATGAGGGTGTTCCGCGAGGTCCGCTCATCTCAGCACTTGATCTACGGCTCTGGCTGAGTAAACTCATTATGTGCGTGCTGCGTAGGCATTGAGAGGAACTAAGTAAGGGGCTCAAACTTAAATCTTTTGCTGGAACCCTGAATGCAACGGTGATACAGGTTTTTGATGTCTTTGATACATTCTCCTGTCATTAAGTTTTGGGTGCCTTCATCTCAGTTTACGAAAGCTAAAGACGACACCCTTTCAAACACTGATTGGCACACATAAGCAGCCAAATACGACCAGGAATATTTAGGGCTGCATTGGCTGCCTGGAGAAGGTTGAGCCGCATATTACGGAACACCCTATCAGGAATTGATGATTTGAGCAGCTGACGATGTTTATCAAGAGGTTGTCAAGCTTGAAATGCAAATCTCAGCTCATGGGTTACCAAACTTTTCCCGAGACTCCCGTGAGGGTGATCACTAACAGATAGCGGCGAGCTGATCAATATTTTCGTAGCCTCGATAATCTCATGTAAGAGTACCGAGACATCCGAGGCGTTTGAATGAATCGGACAACTGAAAATTGCCGATTTCCGAGACGTTGCCCGGCATTGATTGATCTGAGATATGCAGCCGCGCGCTTGAATAGGATCCAGTAGGGGGACTGTTGATGAGTTTGTGATAAGTGAGATGATTTTAGGTTATGGTGTTTCAGTAAGCTATCATCATCTTGACGATGGATGGTCAGAATGACTGGAGGTGGAAAGTATCTGTACCTATAGGTCGAGAATAGTATTTTTAGTGTAACAGTATGACATCGAGCCGTTGAATCGCATAAACTTGTAATAAAAAGACGATTTGGTATCTAACCAAGCAAAGCTTTGCGGCGAGTTCTAACTGCACCAAACGCTTGAGGATGGTTGCGGCACTCGGAACCATTCTGGGTCTCCTTTGCAACAGAAATTCATTGATTATCCAGTTTGCAAACCAGTGGTGATTTGGCCAATTGCTGATCAAAGCCAATTTTCCGTGTAGCCGGAAAGAATCTAGGCCTATCGGCGGTAGTGTGCCCAGGAGGACTGAAAATGATTTTTGGAAATCTCAGCATTGAGTAAAAGGAGTTTCGGCAATAAGGAGGAATCGCATATCTCGGCTATTGACTTGAGTTTCTAACTTATGATCCAATTCACATAACACGATATAACACAACGACTATGGAGAATGGCTAACTACGATATTGCGCGATAACAGATATTCATTGCTGTTGCTAGCCGATTGGGCTTCTGGAAGACGTGAGGTGCCACTATTATCAATTAGCGAAGACTGGAGATGCAAGTTTGACCAAAACAGATGTTTTGATGTTTGGAACAGGCTGCTATTGTGCCCATACGATAGTTGGAGGAATGCATGTAAAGACGTGTTTCACGTGGTGTGAGGCTGAAAACAATTAATGATATCGAGCTTCAACCGGTGCCCCAACAAATGCCCAATAACACGATAAAGCAGACCATTAAAGCGGCGGTTGAAGTTGTTGTCATGTAGCAATTGGTTCGTTTCTTGACAGACAGGCGGTCTGGGGATTCTGAGTTGGCTATATGTATGTACGTGCATGCACGATCTCATCCTTGTCGTTTCCTGCATGCGAAAACTTAGGTCTGATATGCAACTACTCGACCGCCATTGAAGAGATTGATGGGATAGTCTGACTCCAAATTATAGCCGACGGCGTCTTTGTACAGAAAAGACAGAGGTAAGGATTGCTGCGTATAGACAGCCTTTGCAATTCTGAATGCGCAATGTGGGATTGGGAATGAGCCCAAGAAGCCTGTTTGAAACCTCGAACTCAAGCTGAGGCTCTTACACGGTCTCGGCATCTAAAATGTGCGAGGTCCCCCACTATGTGCCCAAGAAGTTGCCATAACTATTGATGTTGACCAGTAGAAAGGTGTTCCGTAACCCCGCGGAGCAGCTAACTTTGAGCCGATCCTATAGTGCTACCATGGATGGTGTAAGTAGTGGTTGAGTGTCGTAAAAAAAAGTTGTCTCTGACCGCAAGACCGCAAGCAATCGGAACTGTGTGGATCGGCCGCTATGGATGTAAGAAATCTAACCTCCGCCCGTCACTCCCGGCTTTACGGGTGACTGTTATGCTAACCGTTAGCAGGCAGTACATGTACAGAGGCACGCGGGTAGCCCTACACAGGAACAGCACTAAAGTTAGCAGAAAATTAGAAAATTAATCAAGCTAGAGGAGCTCACGGGTCTGAATCATGCTATTGGCATGTCTCATTAAACTCGATTGGCTGCGCAGCCTTTCTCGTGTTCGGGTTGGCGTCCATCTATTTCTCAGCTTGGACCAATCTGATACGGGAGGTGCCGCAGCTTGCATTGATTCAAGGGCCCTGGTGATGGTGTGGGAGACAACCTCACCTCATATGACATTCCAGTGTCGAGAGATAACGATTCAGTCCCCTGAGAGCTTGTTTACAAAGATGCATTGGGCTGAACTCAGCGGGCAGGTTTCTGATCAGTCGAACAAGGTTTTGTAAATGGATGCATCGGGCTTGTTCAAGGATTAGTGACCCGCGCCCCCACCTCACTAATATCAAAGGATGAACTGGAAGACGCGGGAGAAGAAAGAAGAAGAAAAAAAATTAAAAATTCATCCCGTACTTAAGGTCCAGGTTGGCTTTGGTACTTGAAGCCACTAACATGAAAAAAAGATTAAAGCAAGAGCACCACATGAGAGAGCAGGGTATGTGCCAGCCTCTTTTCAACAGCTGATGACCATTCTCCTATTTTCCCTTTCCAGATCGATTTTGTTGGATTTGGATCCTTTGACAATCACAGAAGCCGTTCAGCTCCTTCGATCGATGAGACTAGGACCGTTACTAGAAAGAAGACCTCAATCTGGTGATACAGTTTTGACTAGCACACGACAACGACGTAATAGGGGAGAATAAGTCAAACAAATCAATAACTGCACCACGATCAGCAGGACTGGTTGCTAAAAAAGGAAATATCCTGGGGAACCAGCCAGCTGGTCCAAAGCCCAAAGCCCAAAGTACCGGTACACAAACAAAAAGCAAAAACCACCAGAGACATCTCGAGACAATCAAGTAGACAGGGACAACGACAGCCACCAGTCGCAGCTTGAGGTCACCACCTGCTAGTTACCTTAATTAATATCCAACCCGCCGATCCTAGGGCGGCCTCACTCATTCTCATCTTACCACCCTTTTCCTTTAGCTCCTCCTTTTCTCCATCTGTTTCCTTTTCACTTTTCCTTTCCATCTCCCAGCCTCGCAATAATAATTCACTTCACCTTCCTTTGGTCTTTAGCCGCCAGACTCAACAGTTTTCGATGCTGCGCATGTACTAATACGTAGGTTGTCCTCGCTTCTCTATCCCCTGTTTTCGCGTGTCTACGGCATGTTTCTCCCGGCGCCGCTCTTTCGACCCCTGGCCGTCTATTAATTAGCGGATGGAGTCTCGCAGCATCGTTGAGCTGTGCCTGAGCGGCTTGACCGCCCTATCCCTGGCTCTGAGGCGGATTCCATTGACGCTGGCTTGATGGCCATGTCATGACAGACCAAGCAAGCCACGGCTTACCCCAGCTTGACCCCTGGATCTGCCCATCATCGCGTCTGCTTTTGATATACACCCGAGTATCTTCCACCGCTTCGAGCCCTTCCTTGTCTTCTTGACCGTATAATCAATTTTCACCTAACCCATGAGCCCATAACGCCTTACAGCTAGATTTACGCCGCTCGTTCAACCATTTTCGCTTTTCATCCGTCTTTTACGGTGACCGCTTTATTCAGAGCTGACTTTGGCATCTTTCTCAGACCCCACGCGACCACTCATCAGTTCATTCACAAAGTTGCGCGCCGACTCTTATAATACCAACTTCTTCCTATACACTGTACCAAAAAGTACTACACCTCCACTGACGATATTAAACCAACCTCTCATCTCTTGATACCTTACTCAACATTCCTTCATCTGCCGGTTCGTGTATTGTCCAAGTGCTGGCTTCCACGACGGGTCGACCGTTTCCGTATCATCCCATCTCGTTCATCCTGGTCTCATCGGACCACATCTTCCCCGGCTTAACATCCCGCCAGATCGGTTACTTTATTGCTCGATCACGCCCTGTGCTTTGGCTGCGTATTCGGCTTTGCAAACCACTAAAACACATATCATAACTTGGCCTGTCTCACTTCGTTTCTGGTTCTGCGATTGTTTCTATTCGCTATCGAGCATCACTCACTCAGCTCTACCTAACAACAGACTTGATCCTCTGTTTAATACCAAACGACCTCTTGGATTGAGCTGCTGCATGAGCTCGACCCAAACCTGACTTAGATATCATGTTCCTGCATGCTGGTGCTAGCCTTCACGGCCACGAGTACTCGACAAACCGACAGTCAACACAAGCGCCCCAAGGGGGTTTGCCGTTCCTCAGATCCGCGCTTCGGCGTCGACAGTCGGATGCTGATAAAACAACAAGGCCTTTATCGGCAGTCATTACTTCGTCACCACAACCCCGACCAATGTCATATCATGAGAAGCTCCCTTCTGTAACTACCGTGACACCGCGCCGGACTTCTCGCCCTAGGCCTAAGTCTGAGTACATGCCTCGACGAGATCTTTCCGTTCGCTTCCGTGAACCGGAGACTGACGACGACCTGCCACCCTCAGAAGTGCAAAGTGAAGATGAAAGTTTTGCTGCCTGCTCGGACATAAGCGACCTCAGTGATTCCTCTACAGCACCCCGAAGGAGTAGGAGGAAGCGCACTTTCAGAAAATCTACCCAATTCCTTCTCGCACATCCAGCACCTCGACCAGGAGCAAGACAACGTCGCTTGGTCCAGCTCCGCCCACGACTGCTCCTTCAACTACAAGAAGTTGGGGAGAAGCGCCCAATCCCCGCATTTGATGTTGTACCGTCCAGCCTAATCACGGGCTCTCAGATCGTGCCTCGTATGGCGAAGCGCTGCCCCCATTTGTTTCGCACAAAGCCAGCGCTCGGCATGAATGACCTCCTTATTGTTCGCAGTGAGGACTACGATACACCAGCATCTCCAGGATCTCTCGATACCGAAGACTCACTCGACCAAAGGGATGTTGTTGCAGTTATAAGTCCACTTCCTCAAATGAGCGATGAGTCGGCCGAAATTGTGATGGAGGATGGATCGACGTGGGAATCGAGCTTGATGGCCAATGGCTCGTATGAGTTTATCGGAGTTGACGAACGAGGACGAATCAGTACGGCACGATGGGTCAAGAAGACCTCGGCACCAACGTCTCCCATGTCTAGAAATAATGGAGAACAAACACCACCACCCAGCCCATTACCGGCGGAAGTCAAGTGGACATTCAGTATGATACACCCTGATACTCGAAGACACCCCATCATGGGCTCCCTCATGTCGAATACGCTGGACGTCTTCGACACTTATAATACCATGTCAACCTCAAGTGGTCGTTACCCTCCGACCCGAAACACACCACTAGATTCTAAGCTCGCCAGCGACTGGATCGTCTCGAACCCACCCGAGATCCAGTCCCGATTGACGAAAATGGTTCCAGAAGATATCAAACTATTGATGGTTGCAACCGCATCTTGGGTCAACCTCCGACAGAATGGATTACCAACGTCAGGAATCTGCAGGGTACCATCAACATTACAGAAACGCACACTTAGCAACGGCGGCCCGCAGAGAGCTCAGACGTTCCCTGCTCGCCCAAGTCTTTCTCTTGTTAATCCTTCTCACCAATTACCGCATGTCAACACGAGTCCGGCAAGTAGTTCTTTGGACAGTTGCACATCGGACATGCCCGTGCGTCGAAGGTCGGTGTCTTACAATGCTGGGTTTGTCAAGAGGTTTGTGACGCCGCGTGTTAGCGAGGATGGCAGACCACCACTGGAGACTCTTGATATCAAGGCAGACAGGCCACCGACGAGACGTGTGAGCATCAGTGTGCGACATTTTGCAGACAAGATTTTCCGCCGAAGGAGCAACTCCCATGCACAGGCTGAAGATATATACGGAACCAAGTTAGAATATTGATACCACCATAGGGATGACTGTAATATATATAGCGTGTCCTCAAGAGGACTATTATCTTCATACCATGACATGCTCATGGTCTCAAAAAAAAAAAAAAAATTCTCTGAAAAATGACACTTGCGCCTCAGATTATGAGAACGGACACCTCAAGCTGGAAACACGGCGAAGTGGAGCCTTTCCCCTCCGGAATGGCACAGCTTCACGGAAGATTCGTCTAGATGGTGGGGCCCGGGATAATGATGACCGGATCAAGAGCAAGATTATCATTGAGGAATGCTGAACTAAGGTAGAGGGGTCTTTGACAGCGAGCTTGGCAAGATGCTACATAGCTCTACTCATCTGACCATTTTGTAGCGCACTGTCTTGTCCTATTACTGGTGCTTAGAGGAGTGGCAGGCAGTGAGGGAGAGTCGCAATCACAAGAAGTGTGGTAGTAAACATAGGGAGCGAGAAATAGGCAAATGAAGCTTGCGTGTTTGATACAGTGAATTCGGACTACTTCGGACCACCGGTGACGATGCTTTCGGATGAATCAGTTGATCACTTTTGAGACATGAAGAGTAAGCAAGCTGCTCAGGCCGTCTTGCATGACGTCCTATTGGATCCTTTAGCATTAATGTTGATGACAACGCTGTGCCGCTGCCTTGGGTATCCCGTCTTTGTCCTGTCTGGGATGAAAGCTGATTGGATAATTATGTTTGAATAGAATGGACGAGAATACAAGCCAGTTTGGCCTGGCTTATAATGAGATACTCGGCATAAAGCAGTAACACCATCGCACCTCGTTTGCGATAGGATTGACGTTGGCCGGGCTTGAATGGAGTTAAGAAACACACCAACAAGGTGGAACCAACAAGCCACAAATGCAAGTAGCCGATACTAAGAACAACAATAAGCTCGAGTAATGGGACGAAAGGCTCGAGGTTTCACTCGATGATCAACTACAAAATAATGTGAACAGCTGACCATGAAAAGCCTCAAAACTTAAAGGGGGTGATTCTGAGTATCACTGGACTTACTCGATTTCACAGTTATTCCCGTACCGAACCCTCCATGTCTAAGTAATGTAGCGGCGACGGGACGGCAATCACTTCCCCGTAGTGGCATGCATACAGCAATAAAGGGACCAAAGCTGGGTCAGGATTGAATTCAGAGAGAAGAGGAGACAATCAATGTGGCGGGATATAGCACAATGTAACACTAAGATCAAGGAAACTTGGACATGACAAAAAGAAGACCCTGAATTTAGTCAAGAGCACCTAGGCTTCACATTACGATTCATATCTTGCACATGCTCCTGATTTACTGTTTGTTTTAAATCCCCTTCTTTTTCTGATGCGCGCGTACTTGCCCCAGAAAAAGTGGGTTTCATAGCTCTGAGTAAAGGCAGGTGCGTGGATGAGTGTCCAGGCTGCTGCTGCTGGCATCATCAATCAATCAATCACCACCAACCCTACCTACCTACGGTCACCCAGCCCGCTTCTTATTCCTCCAACTCCTCCCACTTTGACTTTTCGTCTCTGCATACATATCTTAACCCTGATAGTATCTCTATGGCCAGGTCGCCGCGTCCTGCATATTGACTGTGTATATCGACCTCAGAATAAGCTCAATGCCCACCCGCATCTCGCCGCCCCGCCTAGCGATTGAATAAACGTCCCGCCTGAGCTGGTGCGCTGTGCCCAGCTGAACTGAGCTGCCCGATCTCAGCCGTTCGACGGAATTCGAGAGAATCGCATCATTTATCGATTAACGCCTTATTTATCACCGCGCCCATCCCCCCGCTATGGACGAGAACATTGGTCCTCGCCCTTCCGGTGCTCATGGCTCTATGCCACCTACAACTGCATCTAACCTACTGGCAAACTTCCTACCATACGAGCCTATCTCACGGTCAACCTCCCCAGGCATTCCTTACCTCAAGACCGATGAAGACGACAAGAAACGCTATCGGCCCCGAACCTTTGCCTACTTCTCGCAACTGCCATTCGAAGTCGAGGAAGAAGCTCAACGCGATGCTGCTCTGCAGGGTATTCTCAAACAACTATACATTGCCATCCGAGCAGAAGACTTCTCTCCAGGAGCTCTTCATTGGACCAAAGAGCTCCAAGGATGGCTCAACCTCAAATTCGAGATGACGAGAGAGCAGAGAGCAAAGCTAGCCAAACTTTACTATTCCCTTGCACTGGCTCCGGGCTTGGATGCAACGGCCTCGGACCGCTTCCTGCGCATGGTCCTCACTCTGACGAGGTACGTGTGCTGACAACTTTCGATGACATTAATTCACACCTTGTAGGAAAAACCATTATTTGAAACCAGGAGAAGATCTTGTTCTTGAATGGAGGCCATTGTGGAATGAAATCAAAGCATGGATTCTCCCCTCAGAAGTCCCTGCGCACCAGAGCAACCGCAAGCGTTCCGCCAAACAACTTCTCAAACTATGCACCCATGCCCATACGTATTTCGATCCTTCCGAACGTCGAGCAATGTTGGAAGAGTTCTTGCCATTCTTCAGTGTTAACGAGCTACCAAACGCATATATCGTTGCAGGTGTTTTGAATGCTTTGCTACCGAGTCACCCGGCCCCTATCAACGAACCCCAGTCTCAACCAGCCGATATTTTCCCAACACTCTTCCACTTGTGGTCCATCATCAATCGATCGAAGGCGTTCGACATTTTCTTCATTGATCTACTGTCTCGTATTGCTAGGGATCATATAGCCTGCTCATACGTCCCTTTTGGAAGCCATGGCATCTTCTCAAAGGACCAATCCGACCTGATTTTCACAGCCATTCTCAGACTCACCCAAATTCCCGTGGGCCAAGCCAATTCTCCGTACACCCCGTTGGACTATCTTTCTGGGGCTGGCATTTATGTTGAGAAGGATAAGAAAAAGTATCCTGTAGCCTACATGATCTCTCGCTTGATTGTGAGCTCTTTGTCTCCAGCTTGCCTAAAGGAAGATGATTCTATTATCTCGCATTTGGAAGGCCTCATGGAGTCCATTGATACTTTCTTCCATCCCTCCAACCAGGGCTCATGGACCACCATGCTTGGCCAGTTGACCCTCTACCTCACTGAAGCGTTCGTCTCCCGATGGAATCGCGAGCAGAGTGGTGAGCTGGATCTTCCAGAGGATCGCAAAATCAACGACGACTTGAAAAAGCGTTTTGTGATGGCCCTTAAAGAAGTGACTTTCATGGGTCTGTTCTCGAAGAGCAGCCGCGTGTCTTACTACTACTACAGCGCCTTGCAAGGTCTGGCATATCTCGAGCCCGACTTGGTGTTGCCTGGTGCACTACAGCGTTTCTACCCCAGTCTTCAAGGACTAGTGGAGGTTCACAGGACCACCTCAAGTCTGAACGGGCTACAGATGATTGCCAATATCATGTCCAAGCATAAGGGCTATAGATGCCATATCACAGCTCTTTTGGCTCTTGCCCTCCCTGGTATCGATGCCAACGATCTCAACAAGACACAATACACGCTTAATTTCATTCAAAGTGTCGCGTATAGCATTCCTATGGTACCATTGACTAAGGAAGGAAGCCACATTCATGACACAGCTCTAGCCATGGAGTGGGTCCAAGGCCAAATGGATCGCATGGAGCGTGAAGGTCAGAATGTGAAGTTCGACTACAAAAACGAACTGAGCGATGAAGATGAGGCCAGCATTTTGAGATCATCAACTACTGGTTTTGGCGAGTTCATCCTGACACTCCTCGGAAAAGTGTTTACTCTTTTGGAGAATTTGCCTGATGCCAACCAAGTCCGCGGAGGAACCCCCGAAGACAATGTTATCAACGCCTTGCCGGCTGCGCTGTCGCCCCTATTCGCATCATTGTCACCAGAGCTCTTTGACATGGCTCTCGAGAAGATTGCGACGTTTGTTTCAAGCCATGTTGTGCATCAAGCACGAGATGCAATGGCATGGATTCTCAACGCGCTCTGCAAGGTCAACCCTGAGAAAACTCTCAAAGTCTTTATCCCGATGCTTGTTGTCAATATCCGCAACGAAATCGACTTCAACAACGCCGCGTCCGATCGTAGTAGTGGAACTGACTATCTCCCTAGAGATCGAGCGTTGGTGTGGTATGTTAGTATGCTTGCCATGGCGGTTGTGCATGTCGGAAGTGAAGTCCTGAAATACAAAGACGAGCTCCTGGGCATTGCAGAGTACATGCAGGGAAAATGCCGTGGGTTGCCTACCATTCTAGTCTCTAATTACATCCATCATCTCCTTCTGAACTTGACGCACACCTATCCCATCGACCACGCTCTGTATGAGCCTGAGGTCATCGAACGTGGGCTCGATGTCGATGATTGGGGAAAGACGACTTCCCCAGCCGACCTCAGTATCCGGTGGCACCAGCCTTCTCCCGCCGAGATTGAATTTGCCGTTGAACTATTTGCTTCACAAACAAAGTCTGCAAAGGACCAACTGGAGTCGCTCATGAGCGACAATCCACCAGTGAGCAGAACAGGCAAGAACAAAGAGTGGTCAGACGAGGTTTCCCGCCTTATGCAGCAGATTCGCCTCGTCACGTCAGGCATGGCCACCATGTTCGACCCCGAGCGTGCTGCGGGCATCATGACCGGAAACACTGAAGAAGATCACGACGTGGCCCGAGAAGATGATGATGAGATGATGATCGACGAGGACCCTCTTGCTGAAGTTGCGGAGGACGAGGAACTTCGCCCACAATTCCGCTACAAAGCAGGTTATGCCCTCAAGTCCAGTGATACCGCGTATAGCAGGATCCACGATCTACGTGAAGAATTGGGACATCTCCTGACCAAAACGCACTCCTTCCTGAACGAGAACCAGGAAGATGATGTGAACTCATTCACCGCTCTGTACGCTGCTTATCGTACTTGGATCACCGATGTTGGCATCGAGCGCTCTGCCCATCCCCTTGAGAGGCACGTTCGATTGTACAAATCTGATATTGCCGCTTTCAAGATCAAAGGCTTGAGGAAAGTCTATCCTCGACCTCTTCTCATCAAGCGTGCTGAGGCATACCAACTTTTGCGACGTAAACACAACGCATCATCGAGGCAGAAGAGTGAACTGGATAAACGTTTGCTGCTTGATCTTGCTGAATCTAGTCTTTCACTTTATGCCGATGTACGACGAGTTGCCCAAAGTGCCCAGGACTCATCGTTGAAGTCACTTATCGGCAGTAAGCCGTTGGTGATCCCTGTTATTCTTGAGCGTCTCAGGAAAGCACTTGAGATGAACGACCATGATCGAATCAAGGGAGGCATGTACACTCTGTTGTTCACGTCCCTTTTGAGAACTCTCGTTAAGGATTGGCGTTTTGCCCCTGAAGCCATGCGATTGTATATCGAGACTGCAGGTATTGATAAGCCTTCAATCCAAAACTTGGGCTCGTCAGCGCTATACACTCTAATTGACTTCGGCAAACCGTTTGAGCGAATGATTATTGTTGATGACGATCTTGTGGATACGATCAAACCTGCTGCTGATGTCTCTACAGCCATCGAAAGCCGACATCAATTCATTCTGCAACGTAGAACGAGGGTCGAGAAATCGAAGTCCACTCTAGGCTTGGAATTGACAGAGCGTGCTAAGGGCGCTCACTGGAAAATAGCTACACGATGTGCAATATTTGCCACCAACTTATGCCTACGATTCCATACCTTGGCGCCCCCTGAGTTTATTGACCTCGTTGCTCAGGGCACAAACGATCCTCACCCTGGCCTTCGTGGGTACTATCTGAGCGCTTTCACATCGGTCTTCACAGCCATTGATATGCGAGCTGTTTATGGCCACGACTATCGCAACTATCTTCTTGAAAAGGAAGTTGGGGACAGAAACCGGATACAAGTTGCTGTCGAAAAAGGTGACGCCGAGTTCACTCACAATTTCCTAGAGGCCTTCAAGCAGCCGGAAGGGGCCGAGTATATGGTGGATGCTGATCACCCCGGCTGGCTGGTATGGGGCAAAAAGTTCACGGCCTACCGAGCAAAGCCACTCCCTTTCAATGCATACGACGAAGTTGAAAGCGCTGCGCGCGATCAAATAGGTCAAATCTTGAACCGCAAGTGGCTGTCTCAATGCTTTGACTATCTGAAGCAAGAACCACGTGATGCGTCGACAGATAGATTCAGAATGAGCAATGTGTATCTTCTGATGCACGTTTTCGACTTAATGCACTACGGCAAAACAGTGGTCACCCTAGATGATGTCAAGGAACTGGTGAAGGAGATCTTTGGGGATGGTAACGACAAGCATCAGCATCGAGCGACCTCTGAAATCATGGGCGCTTTACTCGCAGGATCCAGTGATGATCCTCCTGAAATCCGAAACCGTGTTTGGGAGTATGCTGCGCCGTTCATGCTGAAGATCTTTGCGGATGACCTGACACCCGACAACTTGCAATACTGGCTCACTTGCCTGCACCTCGTTCTTGACTCTAAGGACCCACGTCGATCGCATGAGATTGTGGATACTCTCAGAGCGTTCCGACTAGATATGGCATCAAACGCAGCTTTCAAAGAATCATCGAAGGTTCAACTACTGGAGTTCATTGTTGCGGACGGTGGTTGGCACTTCCGGCATGACCAGCCGATTCTTGATGACTTCCTTGCCCACATTGATCATCCCTACAAGGCGGTCCGCGAGGCCATCGGTCGCGTGTTGTCAGTTATCTACAAGACTCGATACCACGAGTCATTTGAGAACGTGAGCACGCTGCTAGAACAAAACAAGGCTGATTCGTCGACCGGTATCAGGCCCTACCAACCATCAGAAGAGTTCTCAGCCACTATCAAAGAAGTCTTCCAACGGCTTGAGAAATGGCGACACGAGAGAACGCCGGGTCAGCAGACTCCCAGTTCCTATACCTCAGGCTCCAAAACCGTGCTGATGTGGCTTGACTGTACACTTTCATCCCACGAGTGTACCCAGCTTGTACCTTTCTTCCCCTCTCCCTTTATGGAGGAGTTACTGCACATGATGGATGTCAAGGAAGATCCTGAGCTCATGAGACTTGCATATCACGTATACCGTCATTTACCCAATATCCCTTTCCGAGATGGCGAGGACACAGAATTTATCGATGCACTTATCCGCATTGGCAAGACGTCGAGTAGCTGGCATCAGCGGCTTCGAGCACTGGTCAATATGCAGGTCATCTATTTCAGACGGATTTTCCTCACACGAGGCGCTCAAAGAGAAGCCCTCTTTAATGCTGTGTCCGACATGCTAGGCGACCCACAGCTTGAGGTGCGTTCCTGCGCGTCTACCACTCTCGCTGGCATGATACGCTGCTCCCCCCGTCGTATCCGTGACCCTACAATTGCACGCCTCAAGGCTCGTTTTGAAGATGAATTGGAACGAAATCCCATGCCAAAGCGAAACCGCCATCTTGCTGGAACAGATACCCCGGTCGATATTCACAAGCAAATCACAAGACGCCATGCTGCAGTCCTTGGGCTGGGCGCATTGATCGAGGCGTTCCCTTATGCAACCCCTCCGCCCGAATGGATGCCTGAGGTACTGGCGATGCTGGCACGCAAGGCTGCTGCTGACCCTGGCGTTGTGGGTAAAGCGACAAAGACTATTCTTAGCGAATTCAAGAAGACGAGACAGGATAGCTGGACTGTTGATCAAAAGGTATTCCCCACTTTCATAATTGCAGCAAAGCGTAACTAACAACTATCCAGTACTTTACTTCCGAACAACTGGAGGACCTTGAGGGAGTACTCTGGAAGAGTTACTTTGCCTAAGGGCATCACCATATGAAGCAGGACTGGGCTCAACCTCAGACATCGATGGACGACAAAGTTGACCAAGTGCAAGGCTCCATGCGCTTTTGTACGTTTATAATGAATAAACATCGAATGATAAAGGCGAAATGGGTAGAGCTTGTATATGATGCTATAGGTCTGGGAGTGCAGGATGGACTTGTAGGTCCCTTGATTTAGGCATTGATACCATCTCTGGCATACTTGCAATAGAAGATATCCTTGACTATGAGTCAAAGGATGTGCGTCGGAACGGATACCAAAATCTATTTATCGTAATGACCTCCGCGGTGTTGTGGACCTTATCATAAAACAGCAGTTAAACCATACAATCCATTGTGACAGGCGAAGTGTATAAATGTCGTCTGAAGTAGATGCATATAGCCCTGCTTCCAGGCTGTTTAGAACAGGATGGAGTAAGACCTAATACTAGGTCTTAGTACTGAGCCCAGGGAAATGGATGATTATCCATGCCTATCAAGAAAGGAAGCCTTATGAGGCGTTGCTACTCTATAACCATGAAATAACTGGCTTGGGTGATGTGAGATGAGGTTCCATTGGCTAAGCGCTTGGGCCTGTGACTTGAAGCCCAAGCGAGACTAGCGCAATCTTAGCCCCGCCATCAGTCGCTGCAGTCACTCAAATGTAGCGAACCAGCGCTTGTGCAGGCTGACTCTGTACCTGATCTCCCTCTTTGTTGTAGTGAGGTGGCAGGGACTTTGGAGTCGGCCTTCAGCCTTGATTAAGCCAAGGGCACTGCCCCCAGACTTTGTAACTTGTAACAAACAACAACAAAGCCATGTTGGTTGATGATTGATTGATTGATTATATGAAACTGCCGACTTTTGTCACAATCAGCAGAGACCACAAAGTCTAAGCTGAGTGAGAACTGAACTTTTATCTAATAATATCTATTTACTATTTGTACTTCTGTCAACCAACGCCTCTCACGAGACAAAGACAGACTTGGCAAAACAACATTACTGACTGACACTGACCGTTGTCCCCGCCCACCGTTGGCTACCTAATGACCATCACCTGGCTCTGGCTCGTGAGCCGCGCTATATTGAGATTGGAGTCATTCACCACAAACAGCCACGGCACGGCTCTCTTTGACGAGCCGTGAAGGACTGCGCCTTTGCTGCCTCTGGCGCTTTCTTTGTTACCTTTACACTTACTAGTCAATCTTACAAGCCTGGATTAGCCATCCGCCTCTCCAACATAAATGGGCGCGCTCTGCTCAAGAACAGAGCCTGTGGAAGGAGCTCCAGACGATAGCGATAAGCACCATAGGAAGGATTATTTACATACCGATTTTATGACTCGCCTATCAAAACGCGCAAAGATTTCTCGGATGGGAGAGCCTAGTCAAGATGATGCCGCGGCTGCGCGGAATCATATCTATGCTCATGATGCCGAGATCACAGCACGAGGTGTTCTTACCGAAAAGACAGATGCCACGACGCAAGAGCCTGGGGCTATTGGGGAGTACTTCAAGCTACGACAACGGATGGTGGCGCGCGAGAAGGCTCTGGATTTTGACCATGCATGTCGCATGCGCAGCACTCCTGAGGAGAAGCGAGCAGATGCCGTCATTCAAAGGCTAAGGCATGACGATGAGGAAAAAATATATGGACAAGCCGCTCCACGAACAGGTTATGGCGGCCAACAGCACCCTCGGTTTCCCGGAGACCATTTCCTATCGAATAAGCACCTCATCGACCAAGCGGCCTTATTCCGAGTTGCACAGCATATGCCTAAGGGCGGCCACTTACACATTCATTTCAACGCCTGCCTTGCTCCCCAAGTCCTGCTCAATCTTGCGAAGGAGATGGATCGGATGTTCATTACCAGCGATATACCCCTTGTTTCAGGCAATGACTTTATAAATTTTGATCGATGCGAAATACAATTTTCTCTATTGAGCCCAGAGAAGGAAACACCTGGCGACCTGTTTTCGGAGACATACAAGCCTCGGCAGACAATGCGATTCAGGGATTTCCTCGAAAGGTTCCCCGGATATTATGCAAAAGACTCGACAAGTGTCGATGAGTGGCTATTCGAGAAGCTCATGTTTCATGAGGAAGAGGCGCATAATCATTTGCAGACTGCATCCGGGTAAGCTCATGATCCATGTCCTTCAATTACAGTGACAGATACTAATGTGATACAGGGCTTGGGAAAAGTTCAATGGACGAACACGTATGATGAAGGGCCTATTCAACTACGCGACGGCATACCGAAGATACACCCGGTTATGTCTGGAGGACTTTATGAAAGACAACATCAGCTATGCTGAGATTCGACCCAACTTCATGACCAGCAACCAACTTTGGAGCGATGACGGCACTCAACTTATCGACAACAAGGGTATCATGGAACTGATAATCGAGGAAGTCATAAACTTCCAGACCGACATGAAAAAGCAAGGAAAGTTCTTTGGAGGTCTAAAAGTGATTTACTGCACGCCTAGATCATTTGCGCCAGCACAGATTGAGGCTGCTCTCACAGAATGTTTGAAGTTCAAAAAGATGTGGCCCGAGTGGATTGCAGGTAAGAGACCCTCACAGTCTGCTATCACTTGAAGTTGCCTACTAACTCTAGTGTAGGTTTCGACCTTGTTGGCGAAGAGTCAAAAGGACGCCCTATCAAGGACTTCATCCCTGAGCTTCTAAAGTTTCAAGAGGATTGCGCGAGCGACGGCTTGGAAATCCCATTCCTCTTTCACTGCGGTGAGACACTCGACATGGGAACCGATACAGATGGCAACCTCGTTGATGCGCTCCTGTTGAACTCGAAGAGAATCGGGCACGGTTTTGCGCTAGCTAAGCATCCCTACGTGATGCAGCATATGAAGGAGCGTGGTATCTGCCTCGAGCTCTGTCCTATTTCAAATGAGATCTTGGGTCTCACACCTCGTGTCAGCGGTCATGCCATGTACCAGCTTCTTGCAAACAATGTGCATTGCACAGTCAGCTCAGACAATGGTACACTATTTAGGTAAGACACTTCCTGTCAAAACATCAAAGACATATTGCTAATGGGGCTTAATAGATCCTCTCTGTCTCATGACTTTTACCAAGTTATGGTTGGCAAGGCTGACATGGGCCTTTTTGGCTGGAAGCAATTGGCGTTATGGAGTTTGGAGCACGCTTGTCTCTCAGAATCTGAGTACAACCGCGTGTTCGGCGATTGGGAGCGAAAATGGAAGGAGTTCGTCAAATGGATGATCGAGGAATATGACGAACAGCCGAAGGTTGTTTGACGATACGGGGATGGCGTAAGAATTTCGAGAAGCAGAGTTGGCGCTCACGATTGAGACGACGGCTGGTTTATGTCAAATTTGGAGTTTGGCGAATGGTAAGAAGGCGATGGCCACTCTGACCTGTTTGCTTCTTGCATTGGCGTTTAGGGCGATTTGTCGTGATGAAACTGAGCGAATTGATTTTCTGCTTAGATTATTGGTGATAGATGAATGATTTTGAAGACCATAGAGACAAGAGGACCAAAGGGCTATCAGTTGTACGAATGAATAATCACCACCTCTCTTTCGCAATCTGTTTACTCTTTCCTGCAGAAGTGGTACGACGCGGAACACTTACGAAACACTAATTAAGTTCAACTATTGGATCGACCGTAATTGCACAGCCCTGTTATACTGAGAGGTTCTGCCTCATTTGCTACCGCTGTTGGTTGTTGGTTTTGACGTGCTTGACAGCAGCTGCAGGGTGCTTGATGAGGCTGATCAAGTAGAGTAGACTTCTAAGAGTTTCCCTTGTCGTATACGGAGAAAACTATATTTCTTGTAATAAGTCCTGCCGGCTTAAAGCCATGGAGACGAACCTTATTTTTTAGACTCTCAACTGGTAATGCTTAATTAAATGCGCAAATTCATTGTAGTTATCCCTGGTTCATCTGAGACGTGGGGAGGGATGGGAGCGGGTGCAGCCGCCGTGGCGCAGCCGTTTACTGATCGATCCACTCACCCAGCAATTAAGTCGAAAAGTGCTGAAACTCTCAGTGAGATTTAACTGAAAAGCCCCCAGTTTGTTGAACCTGATCACTCTTTATTCTGCCATAATGTTGATCTGAGTTCTGCGTCTCGCTTTTGTCCCCCTTCAGTTTTGTTTCCCTGTTTTCTTTGTCATTCTATACCGTCTATTAGACGCACACCACTCACCAGATATCCTTGATATCTCTCTTCCCATAGTGTAACACCGTCAGTATGGCTGAGCCCGGCAGCCCAGGCTGGAAATGGTTTCCCAATGTCAAGGCCAACTGGTCCCTTGATGTTGTGACACTTCTTGCAGTCATTGGAGAGTCTTCTATGGCTGAACAGACTCAGACGATTACGGCATCCTTGCTATGTCTGTTACCTCGATTGATCCCAGCTCCTCAGGCTCTGCTCAAGCCTTCACGTCCAAGCCGAATGCCTGAGACACTTGCAAAGATGACGGGTGTGTATAGTGGAACTACACTCGACTCTGTGGGTTTCTTTGCAACTATCATAACCCCTCTGGATACACTACAACCTTTCAGCTTTCGTGTGCTTGAGATTACACATACCGACCCACATTTTGGCGATATCGATATGAGCCCTCCTTCTGCTCAAGAAAATTGGTCTACTCGGAGTCTCAACTGGGTCAGATCTCGTCGCTCAAGTTCTCACAATCTGGAGAACCTGCCGAATGAAAAAGACTCTCAAAGCGTTAGAATTCCTCGAGCCCCTCACGTTGAAGAGGGTGGACTTCCTCTACCAAACACAGCGCGAACCACGACCTTTCGTCTTCCGGGTGAAACCTCCCCAAGCAATGGAGATGCGCCGAAACCACTTGTGCGCCGTCCTACAGCTAAGCAGAAAGTCCAGGATATGCTTGCGAACCCAACCTTTGCCAACACGAAGAGACGTCCTGCGGTCCCTGCCAAGCTCTTCTCACCTATCCACATCCTCTCCGTCTTTTCATGCCTACTGAGCATAGCAATCATCGTGTGTGCTGTAGTATGGAAAGATGGTAATGCCATTCTGGCTGTCTCCCTCATATCCTTTGCGTCGACTGTAGTGGGCTATGCTTCATTCTGGCACCCAATTCTCATGAACCGTAAACATACAAATGAGGTCCCCAGAGGCGATGTCATGATCAGGACGAGAGAAGGCGCGTTTCTTCTCATTAAATGCACAGAAGAGGTTGCCCGAGAACTGTACTCAGGTACTGAAGAGTGTCACTATCATGTTGGTGGCCGTACCTATCGACTTCTCATGGCCCTTGGAACGACGCTTCTTATGCTGAGCGTTGTACTACTTGGAAACTGCACATGGAACTCTCAAATATTTATTGGTGGGAGTTATATTGTTCTCAACGGACTATACTGGGGCTTGGGCATGCTCCCTCGGACGTACTTTTGGGATCTCTCTCGTTATCAATGGCGGGACATAACGCCTGATGATGCAAAGAATGCACATGAAGTCACAGATGTAAATGATCAACGCGAAGGTTACCCGAGTTTCACACGTACAATGTGGTTTGCCATTCGCGAGACCCAACTAACTGGCTGGGTTGGCCGCAGTGGAGCGGCACCAGGAACGAAGCAGTGGACTAAATGGCTGAAGGAAGCACTGGAGAATGCCAAAAAGGGAAACAGATCCTGGAACTCTGTGGCCAGAAAGGATATTATTATGAAGGAGAGCCTTACTGCGGATGAGGTTCCTGACGAAGCGGCGCAACATGCGCCTGCAATCGAAGTTCAGAATGCCCCTGCGGAAAAGGATCGCTCAACGTTCTGAGACGAGGGCTTGCTGTCAGTTTATGGCGGAGCAATCGAGTCAAACAAGATCTAGAGTGCATGCAGGCGAATGTGTGAGCACAACCACCTTTGGAGGTGTGAAGATGTTGTGGATTCTTCTATATGAAGACTGGATAGTAACAACACGAGAATTCCTTTGAGGCGTGATGAGTACAAGGCTTTGTTCAGGTGCAGGCTGAAGCTGGACAGATAGATACCCTAAAACTTTATGAACTTGATCATGCCTTGGAATAAAAAAAAGCCTACTAAATGTAAATATTGCCCCTAGAACGGCAGTGGAATGAATCTATGTAAGTATCTTTGGCGGTGACCATGTCACGTTCCAAACGCCGGCTATTTCTAAACAAATGATGCTTCATCCCGCTCCAAATTTTGCCCCTTCTCGTTCGTACATTAATCAAGTACAAAACGCATTTAATCATCGAAATAGATTCCCTTCTTATCGTGGATGTCGATGGCACCACCACGGTAACTGCCCCTCTTCTTCTTGTTCTTCTCCTTGGTGAACCCCTTACCCTTTGTAACAATCAGATCCTCGTGTGCCTTCTGAGAATAGGCGATGGAAACATATTCGTTAGAGGCAAACTTGGGGTCCACCTTGATGTTCTTGGGGATGCGAGAGAAGGGTTCATTCTGCTTCTTGTATCCGTTGCCGTTAACAATGGGGTCCGGAGGCAGAGGTGGATAGGCCGAGTTTGACTGGAACTCGGGTGAGGTCTTGTCTAATGTGACAGAAGAGTCGGAGGAATCCTTAACCTCTTTCTCCTTCTTGACCTTCTTATCCTTCTTGGTATCCTTTGGATCGTCTTCAGAGTCGCTAGAGTCGGAGTCGGAATCCGAAGAAGAGCTGTCAGAGTCGGGAAGTGGCACCTTGGCAGCAGCCTCGTCTTCAGAGTCGCTGGAGTCGGAATCGGAATCAGAGTCGGAGTCGGAGCTTGAATCAGAGCTGGAATCAGAGCTAGACGAGCCAGAGTCAGATTTGGCACTCTCGTCGTCGGAGTCGCTGCTCGAGTCACTATCGCTTGAGTCGCTGGAGTCGGAAGAGTCGCTAGAGTCGGAGGATGCGCTCGAAGAGGAAGAAGAGTCGCTGGAGGAGCTTGGAGAAGCAGCGCGCTTCTGCTTCTTGGCCTGTGGCTTGCCAGAACCGGATTCAGAATCGGAAGAGCTCGAGTCAGAATCAGAGTCTGAAGATGAATCAGAGGAGCTATCGTTGACAGGAGCCTTGCGCTTGAGGTTGTTGGAGGCCTTGGGCTTGGTAACCTCATCCTCGCTGTCGCTGTCGGAGCTGCTGGAGCTCTTCGAGGACGACTCGGCATCCTTCATGTCCACATCCTCTTCCTTGGCATCGCTCGAGTTAGAGCTGGAATCGCTGCTATCAGAGCTGATTGAGGCTTTCTTAGACGACTTCTTCTTGCTGGACTTGCTAGACTTGCTGCTGTCATCACCCTTGGTAGCCTCCCAAGTCTGGTAAACACTAACAAGAGAAGGGTTGCCCTCTTCATCAGTCGCAGCAGTCGCTTGCCAGCCCTTCTTCTCTCGCTGCTTCTTGAAAGCATCGGCAGCGCCCTTGAAGGAATGGTCAGAGAGGAAGTTCTCTACCAAGTCCATGAGCTGACCCGGCGGAGGCGCAGTTGCGGCATCGTTCTTGGGCGCAACGGCCTTGGTGCTCTTCTTGCCCATGGTGTCTGATGAAGGTTTGATCGGATTCAGGGGGTTGTTGGAGAATAGCCACGAGGGAGGGCTTTGTTTTGAACCAGACATATGCCAATGCAACAAACTAAGGTCTGGGCAATTGCAGCAGCAAGAAATTGTTTGGGTATCGAGGATAGACACGAATATTTCTTTGTCTTCGCGCTGATCAAAGACTGGCTAACAGAAAAATTTCTGTGGGTAGGTGGGGCCAGTCCTGTTGACGATCTAATTCTTATCGATAGGTTCCACAATAGGTAGAGACCACTTTTACCTGGCAAGTTACTTCTAAAATAATCCCTGGTGCTGAAGTACCTGTGTTAAAGCTTGCAGGGTTCATCACCAAAATTACGCGCTGACCTCTAATACCACTAACTGGCTTACTTGTTATTGCACTAGCCAGGGGAGGGATACTCGTGATGCCGGTACCATAGCGACCAAAGGAAGGACGTTGAAGCTCAAACATCGTTGCCTCTTCTGGCTTTGGTGTTGCAAACAACACAAACCTAAACCAAACTTTTATTTTTCCTCAACGTAAAGTACAAGATTGGCTACCCGATAAGAACGTTTGGTCTCAACAGTTTCCGTGTACTTCCATCACCTCGTCTCATGGCACATTAAAGATCCCACGCTCCATTCGTAGCGACGAAGAGCTCGACAACTTTCGCAACATGTCGACAAACGCGACGAAAAGAAAATTCAATACCTTATTGCAGGGAATAGGGTCATCGAGTTCCAAAGCTGGCAACGACACGTCGGCGGCCGAGATTGGCTCACCTTCGAATCGCTCTACTACTCCTCCCGGGTCAGCGACTGGTGTATCAGGCGCCGATGCCGAATTACTCCAAAAACGCCGAAGACTGGGCTTTCCTGATTCAACAGCACCTAAAGCCGGGAAAAGATCAAACTTGTCCGCGACTCTCTCCGCCATCGTATCCCGAAAAACACAAGGTCATGACTCATCCAAGAAATCTACAGCACCCGCGCGATATGCCCCGACCGATCGAGCAGACCTTTTGAAAAGGCTAGGCACGTTCCAAGAAATAACAGACTGGACCCCGAAGCCGGACAAGGTGAATGAGATAGAATGGGCAAAGCGTGGATGGGTGTGTCACGGCAAGGAAACCGTGCGCTGTCTTCTCTGTCACCGAGAACTGGTTGTCAAACTCAATCGCAAAGTTGTCGATGGAAAGGAGGTTCCAGTTTTGGTGGCATCTGAGATAGGTAGGTTTTGATATCAAACCTCCTTTAATAGCGCGCTAACTTTCAGCAGAGGAAGCATTGGTTGACAAGTATGCCGATCTTATTGTGACTTCACATCAGGAAGATTGTCTCTGGCGCAAACGAGGCTGCGATGGTAATTGTCCTCGTTGCAAACGAATATTATCTTGATTTGCTGACCAGCCTGCAGATTCCCTCCTTCGATTGTCTTTAACCAATGCAAGTGCTAGCCTTGCAGCTTTACGCGAACGCTACGACGAGCTGCTGGCAAGAAAATCATTCTTACCTTATGAGTTCAATCTTAGACTGCCAGAGGAGTTAAACTTGGATGTAGTTCTTTCACATCTGCCTAGCGATTTCTTCACCAACCCATCGCCAACAAAGGAGGCTGAAGCTCAACCAAATAGAGTCGCACTTTCGCTTGCCTTGATGGGATGGCAAGGGCTTAACAACGCCCGTATCGGCGCGGTCCCAAACTCAGCATCATGCCATACCTGTCTCAGGCGGCTGGGACTATGGATGTTCAAGAGCAAGGAAGTGGGAGATAATGGCGAGGTTCTGGTACCTGCCCCTATGGACTTCTTGGATCCAGCTAGAGAACATCGCTTCTTCTGCCCCTGGTCGAACTCCGAAACCCAGAAGCAAGGTCATTCCCAGAACCGTTCTGGGCAAGACTTGCCAGGCTGGAGGGTGCTGGTACGAACGATCGCAAACGAGGCACATCTTCGAAGTGTTTATGAAGGCCGTTCGCCTGCGCGACTGCGAACGGAACGATCCATGGGGGCGCCTTCTACTCCACAGAGACCTGGAACAGCTGCTTCCACCAACACACCGATTCAGACCCCTGGCTCCGTTGGACCAGGCGCAGACAATGCCGAGGAAGATGAAAAAGAGAGAGACGCAAAGGACAAGGAGCGATGGGCAAGGTTAAAGAGAGTAAAGAGTTTGTTTGACACAAAAGGAAGTAGGAAATTGAGGCACTCGATAAGCAAGTCCATTAGTAGACCTGGAACTGCGAACTCGACAAAATCGACCAAATCAAGTGGCGGCCAGAAGGAGTAATGATTATCTCTCTACGATTGACTGTAATACACTTAATGATCCCATAGTTGTGATATTAGCATAGGAAAGAGCAGGGCAAAGGTCGAGTCTCTGTCGTCTGAAGGTTATATAATACATCATTGAAGCTGAGGCTAGTCCTCGCATCATCTTGCTTCTTTAGATATCAAGTGGATGGATCATGTGCGATCAACTATTGTACAATAATCATAAGCTAGATACTACATGTGAAGCCTGAAACTCGATACTCAAGATCATGATTTCCACATGATATCGTCGAAAGACACAATCTGCCCAGTGTAAGCCTTTGTCTCGGGCTGCTTTTCGATCTTGTCCCCTAGAGAAAAGCCGGCCATTTCTAATATTGCGAGTCTTACACCCCCAATTCCGCCTCCATTACCAAGACGGCGGGATACAAAAGCTATTTTAGTTGCCGTAGCGTAAACATCGAGCATACGCCCGGATCCCTCCCTCCAGCTAGCAGCTGATTGAGCCTCTAGACCACGCATGATGCCTTCGATCTCAGTTTGAAGCTTGTGACATGCATCTTGCCACTTATCACCAGGCTTATCCGCTTTGGTGATGACAACCAATGTTCGAGTGTTAGATCGAGCAAGGGTTCTGAGCATCCATCTATCCGTTTCCTGGAGTTTCTTGTCGGCTGGTATCAAGATGACTGCACCTCGAAGCATCTTTCGGACGTTAAGATACTTCAGGATAGTTTTGCCCCAATCCTCTTGACTTTTGAAGCCGTAGCCTGGTGTGTCCATAAGTACAAGACTGTGCTGTGGTGGTGCATCGCCTTTGCGAATGAGCTCCTTGGCAATCTTTGGGCGCGGCCCAATACCATACGCATTCATCGTCGTAGTCTTGCCTGGCTTGTGGCTCACCCTAGCCATGTCCATACCACCGACGAGGGCATTAAGAAACGATGATTTCCCGGCATTAGAAGCACCTAATACTGCAATTTCTGGGATATGGTCGTTCTGGGGGTGTTGATACAAGTTTTCGGCAGAGTAGAGCAGTCGCCGGAATTCTTCAAAGAACTTTTCGGCTGCTGCGAGAGAGGGCTTATCTTCTTTTGACACGTCGATTGGCGAATTTAAGCCTCGCTTGAAGCAAATAGACTCACTCTGTGCAAGCACTTGCTGATGGGGTTTGATCCCTTGAGACAACGGTCCTGTTGGCTTGCGCTTTGGTGCATTCGGAATGTTTTCATGAAGAGAAAAGCCTGGGAAGGTGTTTCTCTCAGTAAGCGGAAGGCTTTTGGCCTTTACAGTCTCCGTTTTTGATTCTGAGGGTGGTATTCTTGGATGCGGTGAAGCTACAGGGTCACTAACTTGCTGAGCCTGGTCAGAAGTACGACTTGTCGCTCGATGGAGTGGTCGTTGACGTAGGCTCATCGATCCTGACGCACAGAAGTGAGCCCTTTGCCATGCAATCTTGGAGAATTTTAATGAACTACATAGTCGAGTTGCTGGCAAGACTCGTTGTAGTGTCATGGTGACATTCATTGACAAGGTATAGTGTAGGAGCTAATTGAGGTATGAGAATTTTTGAGAGAAAGGTTTTTTTTCTTTGATCCAATTTCACGTGCCTCAAGACAACCAGCATAAACAGTGCAGTAT
>PVPY01001942.1:0-11432 GCA_002982035.1 Fusarium algeriense | reverse complement strand
TTATACGCCTGTCGGGGTGGAATTTGTCTCTTCAAGCGAGCAAGAGTCAGAATCGGAGGCTGGCTCTGTCATCGAAGTCAGAGAGGAAAACATACCCCACCAACCAACCAGGCGGTCGCGGCGGATGGTGAAAAAAACCAGAGTACAATAGATAAATCTACTTATGACTCATTAAATGAATGATTTTACGCATTTCTGTCAATTTGGTCAAATTCTGTGTAAGTGAAGTTGGTGAGTTTTGGTGGAGCTTTTTTTATTTTGCCTGGCGAAAGAGGGGTGGTGGCGAAAGAGGGGTTGTGGATGGTAAGGGTTCGTAGCAGGGATTATAGGGCTAACAACCAACAGTGAAAAGTAGACAAGGCAGAGTTGCCTATGTGTGGCCAGTTTTTCCACTTTCCTCAGGTAGAATTCAAGTAAACTTCTGGCTTCCCTGATGCCAATGGAACCTGGTCGTTTCCTAGCACATCACTCCCACTGGACTGTTTGACAGGTCCCTATTGGGATTGAGTCTATGTCTAGGAATTACCAGTTCTTAATTTTCTAAAACTGGCTCTGGAGTATTTAGTAGCTAAGAATGGCCGAGTCCCTACTACCAAAACTATTCATGGCATTTACGCTGAGGCGTGTGCTAAATATTGCTACGTTATGGTGAATAATGGTGATGATAATAATCTATGGCGACTTATATTGTTATATATGACATTTCTATCCTAAGGCCAAGCAGCTTGAGATCGCTGCATTAGGTGCAAATATAATTTACTATCTTCTTGAGAGCAATGCGATCACCTTCCATCGTCCCGGCAAGGCTCTTGGGCACCCATCCCTCCGTATATCCGCCACCAAAATCAATAACCCAAGCATCCTGATTTACGTCAATTAGGATGTTATCCGGTTTGGCATCTCCCCAAACGATTCCAGCATCATGTAGTTGACCAACAATTTCCCGAATTTGTGCAGCCCATTTCTCCCTTTGCGCAACTTGCGTTCCCGGCTGCACTGCACATGATAGTGTTACACGTCTACAGTCAATATAGGTGAGTAAAAGACCAAAAACAACGCCATCGTTATTCCGCACTAGGCCACGGAGGCGTGAGATCCTGATCTTATTGTCAAGCTGTGCTCTGTCGATCTTCCTATACGTATCCAGCTCATTTTTGAGGAACTGCTTGTCGCCACGACGCACGAGCTTTAGGAATGCAATTGTCTCGTCGTTCAAAAGGACTTTGCGCGGCGTATGAGAAGGCGGACCGACCACAT
Organism: Fusarium algeriense; assembly: GCA_002982035.1. Classification (NCBI taxonomy): domain Eukaryota; kingdom Fungi; phylum Ascomycota; class Sordariomycetes; order Hypocreales; family Nectriaceae; genus Fusarium; species Fusarium algeriense. The sequence continues at coordinate 10,175 of PVPY01001942.1, read as the reverse complement.
TCTCTTGACAAATCTGTACTTCAGACGGGTCAAAGGACAGCCATGGCGTACAGAATTCATCGGTAAGAGAAATACCGAATGTAGATTCATGTTGGCTGTCTCTTTCTAGCTGTGGCATCAGTTCGCCGGAAACTGCTCGCAAGGTATAAACGAAGGTTTCGGGGTTGAAAAAATCGTTCAAGGTCGGTGGTGCTGACTTGTCCGGAGTGGGCAGTTCCCGGAAAATGGGAAGCAGAGGGTTGACAATCCAATCCCAGAAGTCCTCGACAGTTACATCATCTAGCTCAAACTCTTCGGCAACTTTCAAGAAGAAGAGATACGATTCTTTCAACTTGGGCGACTCAGAAAAGTTGTCGGCGTGCAGATGTATGACAAAGCGTTTGCCGTTGCACATGACCACCAGCTCTGAATCCGTGATTACAGTGCTGAAAGTGAATCCGATTACAGTCCATGCCGGTGGTGTTTGAGGCGGCAACTGCGCGTTGTTGGAAGTATTGGAAGTCATTCTTGCCAACAGTGTGTTAATCGTGTTAATCCAAGTTTGTCGTATATATTAGATATAAGGGCGGCGGCTGGCTGGCATAATATAATAGTGTTGGCTATGTTGAGGGAGCTTTGTTGACGAGGGTTTGTTGACGAAGATTTGTTGGTGCACGTTGCGAGTAGATCTAAAAAGCGGGGTTAGATAACTAATCAGTGGGTCATCATAATTGGATAGCGACGCGCGCGGTAACTGCATGTACAATATCAATGCTACAACTAAGGAAGCTTCTTATCCATACGTTTAGCGCGCTCAAGGAGGCAATAGTAAAATACGTACCACTTCGTAAGATAAAAAGACAAGGAAACCTGCATCACTTTAAGGTCATTTATTAGTTTAAACACTGCTTCTTCTTATTCGCGTTTACCTACAGAGAAATCCGTCTGAAATCATGTGTTATCGCTACTACCGACAATACCGTTGTACTCACAGGGATTATAGTCCTACGGAGTACTGTGAACAAGCCACATTTAATCACCGCACTCAGTGATGGTCTATGTGCCCAAATGGAAGGTCTGTTACGGCTGTGGCCGATCCGAACCTCTGCGGAAAGCGGGGATGTTACCTAGCAGACTTAAAGGCATATGGCTGGACATGCTGTCATTGCGGCGAACCTGGGAACAGAATGGATGGGTGTCTAGGTCCCCCTGGAGGGCGAATGGGAGATTGTGGGCATTGGGTCTGTGAGAGCTGCACATATAGTCAACATTAGTAAGTTCATGGGCTTTTCCGAGGATTAGGAGCAACTGCTAAAGCGTATGAAGGGCCTATATAAGATAACAATGTATGGTGATGGGAAATGGATATTGCTATGCGAGTGTGGATTGAAGTTTTGTAGATGGATAGTTTATATGGCTAGTAAAGGACTGGATTTCTTGATTGTTTGTTATTGCTATGTATTTAAAGGCAGTGAGGGATGTACTATTGAGTGGTTGGTTTGCGTTAAGGTTCTTGATTTGGGGTAACTGGTTGAAGTTATTTATTTGGCAGACGCGGTAGTTGTAGGAGTAATATACTTTTACCCCAGCAGCTTTTTATATTTTATCGGATGTAGAGAAGTGGATGTTCTTAAACTGTTGAGTAGTATTGCTTCCAGGAGGGAATCAGCACTTAGGTTTTCAAGACCACAACCAAGATTCCTTATCCTATATAACTCTTTCCGGAAGCTTAGCCATTGGAAAACGTGAAGGTATATATTTTTTTTAATGATTAGATCTATATTCCTGTTGTAGCTGCTTGCTAAACTCCGTGACGACTTCCTCTTATGGATTAGTACAGTTTTTGAGAGCGTGACCATTCTCCAATTTGGCTAGCGCAGATAAGCTGTCCCATATTATCAAGAGCCCCGCACCAAAAAGGAAACTACAGCTAGGAATTTCGTCACTCTCAACGACATCCAAGGGAGGGGGTTAGCTAGAGTCTATTGAGGTGAACATATAGTAGATTGTCATAAGTGGGCTTTCTCTTTATGGTCAATATGATGCCATTCTAATTGATATGGAGGCGCGCTTTGTTGATGTGATTAGGTGACTGCGTAATTGAGAGGGGTTAGTTGGAGATAGGGTAGAAGCGATAATTGGCTGGGCAACAAGCTCAATTGGGAAGTTACCCGGTTTGGTTGGACCAAGTGACAAGCCTCATTCTAGAGACAAATTACCAAGAGTTGGAACCGTCGGGAGAAGTAATGAGTAAATGCGGAAGATGCATCTAAATGGAATTAGTATTCCTTACAGATTAATACCTACACAAATATGTTCTATAACTGACATAGTTTTACAATCAAAAACCCCATCCTCATCGTTTCTGATCAGCCAATCATAGTGTATTTAGTCATCGGTCTTATCCAATCAGAGCGTTGTAGTGGAGATGACATCGTGGTTGGCCTGTGTAAGCAGAAATATGGGTCCTTGCTCGACCCCGGTTCGCGCATCACGTCGCGAACCGCAAACCTCCATCGACGAAGCCGCAAACTGACCGACATCACGAATTGCATTGCAACAGCATTTGAGCGTGTTGAACAGCATTTTTTAGTCATTGAGAACACGTAAATCACAACGCGACGCGCCTCTTTGACCCTACGCGACAGTTTCAGCGCGTCCACCACCGACCGTACCGCACCGCACCGACAACTTCCCGGCATCACGACCTCGGGAATCTAAAACCACATCGTCAACGGTCCCGAATGCGCCACCCATGACTACTCTAGTGACGACTCGGCGGCCGCTTCCAGTAATTAGCATGAGCAACGAGCACGGGCGACGGTTGAGCAAGCGTCTCGCTGCAACGGCGGCGACAGATTATGAGCACGACGCTGACTTCGTATTTGTGCGAAAATCGAGGAGAATTAAGACGGACAAGACAGATAAACCGAAGCCGGAAGCAGTGCCAGAGCCAAAGGCGGAACCAGTGAAGAAGCCTACAAATGGACGACCTGCGGCGAAGCAACGCGCTGCTAAGGCACCGACGACTAATGGAACGATTGTGGAAGAGGAGCCGCCCGAGAAAGAAACGAACGCGACGACACAGCCCACGACGAGGAAGAGCAGCAGACAAAAAGCGAGTGTTAACGCGTCGGTTGAGCGAGAAATCAACGTCCCTAAGAGACCATCAACCAGGAGGAGCACGAGACGATCTGGGGAAGCACAGGGGGAAGAAGCTCCTCAACCAGCACCAGCATCCATACCAGAACCCGAGCCTAAACCCCAACCAGAACCAGTACCTGAAGCAGCGCCAACTTCCCATGTCAAGGAAGCGCCTAAGAAACGCGGATCCCGCGCAAAACCTCCTAGACCGCCTCCGGACTGGAATAAATCGCCGCAACGCAAACCGCCTGTGCAGTCAGCCACAATTGCTCTGCCTATGAGTGATACGCCCATCATTAACAGAAACAAGGAGATGCGGAAGAAGGGGGGCAATAGCAACAGGCGGAGCAGTTTGGGTAACCGTGGAAGAAGGGCGAGCTCTTTGATCGAGAACGGCCAAACAGCAATACCCCACCGGGAGGTCAACCCGGCGGATTTTTACAAACACATTGAAGCCGAAGGCTTGACAGAGCCTCGGCGTATGAAACAACTGTTGACCTGGTGTTGCGAGCGCGCTCTGGCAAGGGAGCCTCCTCATGGCACACCGAATTCTAATGCTATTTTTGGTGCTCGTGCTATCCAAGACCAACTGCTAAAAGACTTTGCGGCTCGATCTGAGTTCTCAGACTGGTTTAGTCGAGAAGATGACGCACCAAAAGTTCCTGTAGTGTTGAGGCCCAACCCCAGAAACATGGAGTTGGACGAGAAACTGGCCAAACTGGTAATCAACATCAAAAGATTACAAGATGAGAAGAAGGCATGGCAAGCAATACGAAAACCACCGCCTGAGCAATCGCCTCTCTTCTCCGAAGGCGAGACTGGGCGTATTGTTCTACCAGACTTTGATCTATTAGATCCCGACGAAGGCAAGATCAGAGGATTCCTGGCAGACGAGACAGCATCATTCGACGCTGTTCGGTCTGAGACAGAATCAAGGTTGCGGACTATTCAGTCGTCACTCGAGTTTCAGGTCGACCAACTTGCCGACAACGTTCACAAGCTCGAGCAGCGGGTTCTGGTTGCGGGCAAAGAAGCGGATAAGGTCCTTAGTGTTAGTGCCCTACGACTTCGACAACGTGAGGAGCGGGAGAAGGCGAGCGCAGGAACAAAGGACATGCCAGTCATCGAGGTTCTAAGGAGCCTAGGGAATATTCTACCTGAAGGAGGCGGGTGAAGGAGCAAAACCAGGAGCATTCATCCTTTAGGTTTACACCGCAGCAGAGCGGTCATTCCGTCCAACCCTGTAAGAGGCCCACTACTGTGACAGTTGACTCAGTTTCGTCTGCTAAGCATGCGGTAGCGCCGTGATCTTATTTCCGTACTACGTACCCTGACCCTACAGCGGGATGCAAGAAGCTTGAGGATCTTTGAAGGTACCAAAGCAGCCCGGTCTAGCCATGCAGGGTGTCGAGGAGTTTGCCCAACTGCCAAGTCAGACTTGGCAAGTCTGGCAAGAGCTAATTTATTTTCAACCTCATTGAGGAGGGCTGAAACATTTCTAGAGATTTATCCCGGGCAGGAATCGTCTTAGCATAAGCAGTGCATTTCCAGCACCAAATTATCGCTCAAAGAGCGGCTATTAATCATGAGAGCCCAACCGCCTATCGCATCCCTGCCAAGGATATACAGAAGTAAGTATTCCTATCACGTCATTGACCAAAGTGGCCTTTCATCATCTAGGCCCGTCGCTGCAAAACGATGGTAGGGCTACGGTTTCTCGGTTACCTCGGTTTAGGCATAACGATATTTACCACAAGTCCACTTTTGGCCCACAAAGTGTAGATAAATAACAACGGACACCAGCCTCAAGGCTACTTCAACAATCAAATGAGCAACGCCTCGACCCTCTTATCTGTTACTGAAAACGCCGTCAACGACCAACTCTTACGGCAATTCCTCAGAGCTAACGCCGATTGGAACCGCCATTCATGGAATCATGGAAATGTAGAGTGATTGCAGAAGTCAGAGCATTGAAAGCAACCTTTGCATACTGCAAAACATCCAAACTTTGAGAGATGAATTGCTTGTGTCTGATTCACTTGAACAACTTGATCTGTTCCTTTCAGCTGTTTCTACAGCTGACCGTGGAACGGACTGTATTAGTGCGTCATTTCGACACATGGCAGCCATAGCTGGACAGTCGTGAGTTGATATCGGCTATCTCCGAAGGCTGCCTCCTGATTTCCCGTGCTTCCGAGTCTTAGGTAAGTAGGGGCTGAAGCAAACTCGCGCAAACCCTCCTAGTACTACAGTCCAAAATCAACTCTAGTAGAGTTGATTTTATTGACCCACTTTAAACCTAGTAGAGTTGATTATTGCCATGGTGTAGAGTTGATTTAACGCTGTCCTACTCAAGAATGTAGACCAGAAATGCGCATTTCCTCTTCTGCACCAATCAGAATCTCCATTTTCTTACCCCGAATTTCCCCTCTGGAAATGCGGCGCATTTCCATCTGGGCCTGTAAACTGAGAACGCGAAATGCGCCGCGTTTTTCCACGAAGGCCCGTGCCAACCACGTAGATGACAGCGCTCTAGGACTTCACAGCGTACTACTACTACTACTGTAACAAAGGCTCGCTGTGCCGAATTACACAGAATTTGGCCCGTGCACGTAGCGAGGTTCTGCTACATTCGGGTAAGATTATCATGTCCCCACTTATTCTTCATTCTGATTGCAATTTCCCAACCGTGCACGTTAGCGAGATCCCCTACTAGACTTCATTGCGATAGAACTCGAATAACGCAAGAATCGATACCTCTCTTTAAATCATATCCTTACAGGTTTAGGTGAGTGGCCCTGCTCGAATGATACTGAATTGTTGAGCGCGAGAAGAGTCGGCTCCATGCAATTGGGATTGGGATGGTTTGCATTGGCTGCATAGCCTATATACTGAAGCGCTCTAGCGACTTTGGTATGTAGAAATAGGTCAAAGTATTGATCAAACGTGAAGTTATATGCGCAACAAAACTTTATTACTCAGAATAATGAGCCCATGAAGTGTTGACTCAGTGATGAAGAGTAGGGCAGCAGTTGGCTCACCAAGTGAAAGGAGATCCACAAATGTATGAGCGGTGGGGCTTAGGTGGTCGACAATACGCCATCGCACATCGTCCGGGATCCACATTTGGTTTTTTTGGCACCTTCGCTCAGTGAACTTTTTCTCTTGGCCAATATCATTACGCGTTCGTCCATTACGGCAGCCGCTCTCCTCCGGCTCTTATCGTGCTCTTGCGCTCGGAAATCACATCGCTTCCATGCAGGAGTGCATGCGAGCGTCAGAGATCAGAAACGCAGAGATGACAGCGCATCATCAAGATCGCGCTCATAACAATGAAGGAAGTGTACCCAATCACAACGGTTGTGGGAGCAAAAGACGCAAGCACTGGGACACAAAGCAAACAACTCTTCAAAATACGGTGTGCGCGAGGGACGTTCGGGATACTCAGTACGCTTTTAAACGCGTAAAGACAGGGAGAGACTTCAGCCAGCCATTAGAGACTGGGCGGCTACACCCGTCAGTTGATAACGAAGGGAAAGTAATTACGGAAGAGGGTGACGAAGGAACAGAAGAGACGAACCCAGTATCCGAAAACAGAGAGCGACGACCCTCATCTCCCCAACCGATTCTCGAAGATTTTGAAAAATTCCAAGAGATTGTAGCCAAGCATAACAGTCTCCGTGACATGGCTCGCCAAGAGATACAGAAACGTTACGCTCCAGCCACCCAGGATGCCGGCCCGGCGACGCCTACAGCACCCCAATCAGACGAATACGATTCTTTGTCGAATAACAACATGCAACAATTGAACATGCCGAGTTCTACTGTTGATGACAAACACACCCATCATTCGCCCCACTATCCTGGGAAGCTCAATACTACTAGTGCTTCGCAAGAGTCGTTTGACGGCGAGTGGTTAGACAATATCGATCCTGCACTTTGGCCAGATGGAAACCCGGCGGTTCATAATCCAGGATCCGGCGCTTTATGAGGGAACCGATGTTCAGCTAAGGAAATGTATAAGCGTTAGATATCGTCCGCAGGATCGACTCTGGGCAGGCAGACTGAGGTGAAGTTACAGACATGGATGGCAGGGAGAAAGCGTGCGCGCTACTGGATCATTTGCGACCCCAACGACGTGAATAATATATCACAAACGGCAGACACCGCGAGACAGAGCGCCATGGACAAGATAATAGCTTTGAATCCTATTTATCAACGTCTATCACAATGAATGTGGGATCCAACCAACAATCTATTTTTTTTAGCTTGTTTCAAGAATATCCGTCAGACCATGGCACTCAAGCCTATAACGGAGCTCGGCCCTTCCAACCCTATATACCCGTTTATGCTTCTTTCTCAATATCGGATTCTCGTTTGTCAGAAGTGCCAACATGCATGCTTGGCTAACGAAGTCGCCACTCATCTTGCCAAAATCTCAATTACAGTATCCACCACCAACTACCGAGCCCATCCCTTGCCTCGCCCCACCCAAGCTTGATGTGCTCAAATGCCGACATTGCAGTTTCAAAATTCGCCAGGTTCAGGCGATGTAGGAGCACTGTGCCAAGTCTCATGACCGGGTCAATCCCAGAAGCAAAGGAAGGACGCCGATAGGACATCCGGCGGCCGATCCTACTCTTCTATTCCAAATTGTCGAGTACCCCAAATTGTCGCGTACCCCTGTCCACTTCTCAAGTACCAGTCTATCTCCGGTTTATTCCCTTCAAATCCGTATTGGCGCGATTGATTTGTCCCATTTCGATCGACGATCTGCACGCGTAACGTGTACTTTAGCTTTCATACGTTATACACTCTCTTTAATGTAATTTCAATCAGAGGTTTCTTTCCAACGACCTTTGCGAGCTCGGGTCATCAAACGGCCAGTTTAAATTCCGTCAAAATTTTAGTACGAAGATGCCGGTCCACGCGGGAAATGCTGACGATTTACCGAGGGACGAGCGGGTCAACGAGCAATTCAAGGCTTAATTCGTGTTTACGTTGCAAGCAACGGTAGTTCTGCTCTAGCTTGAAATTTATACCGCCTAATTAGCTTTCATGATTAAAATGATTTTATACTCAATTTAGACCGTACTTTACGGCACACAGCTTGAGCATGACGGGTATAGCCACCACGACAAGCTGATGAGGCGGTGGCAGTGTAGAAGTCACGTGAATTTGACAAGTCCTCTGGCACAGCCTGATCCCAGCCTCCATGCCCTTGCCATCTTTTCCTCGTGCACCTACAGTCTTGGGAGAAACGACCATCCTACTGAGCGTCAAGACAGCATCCCCTTTTGTCTTGCCACATAACCAGGTCTGTTGCGTTGACCGTGGCGCACAGCCTGATAGCAATTCTGTCAACATGAACCCCGCTTTGTTACATGAACGCGATGACGAAGACTACCCCCGACCCTTGAAGCGATAGAAGACGTCTTATGCGAGCGCGGAGAACGGCCTGCTATACGGTCGCTATACTATAGCCTGGGTTTGCGCGCTTCACTTCGAGATGGCTGCCGCTCTGGGTATGATGGATGAGATTCATGACCAGCTACCGAGACGTTCCAATGATCACAATACTTATACGCTTGGAAGCATTGAGAATCACAATATCGTCATTGCATGCAAGATTGCCAAATACTGCATTTCGTAAAACACAGGTAAAAGTGTTGGCCAATTTCCCACGGACCCTGAGAGTGTTCAAAGTCTAATCTCAAGACATCTCCGTTCTCAGCGTCAGGGAAGTACTTGATGGTGGAATGGATGGTCTTGAAACCCATTGTGCCATCAGATATGAACTGGTAATGGATCAATCCACTTCGAATAAGTTGCAAAGCACGGTCGATTGCCCAAAGAATCAGAGAGGAGTAAAGAAACAAGAGAGCTTGTCCCAATGCGCATAACAGGCACCGATGTACACCATAGCTAGTACGTAATGCGCTTTTCGAAAAAAGCTCATACCCAGTCCGACGAATGACGAAAGGCAGACTCAACATGAAGATAAGTAGTATGAGCAGTGTCGCGACGATACCCCAGATCATATACGTCTCGGTAACCAATTGCAAAGCAGATTTTGGTTGAGGAGCGTAAAGTTTTGTCTCAATTACAATCCATACGATTGTATGGAGTAGTGCCTGTGCCAGAATGATATACCCAAGCCAGCGATGTAGAAAATTGAAGCTTTGATATGGGACGCCGGTCAAGAGGCTCAAAATCGGCTCCCAGCTGATAAAAACTCCAGACGGGGAATTTACCTTTACATGCCAGGATTACGAATGCATTATGGATAAAGCTGAGGAAAATGGATATGACCTGCCGTACTCTTGTCGTGCAGGGGCATGTTCCTCTTGCACTGCTCTCGTAGTCTCCGGAGAAGTCGATCAATCTGATCAGAGTTTTTTGGATGATGACCAAATAGGGCAGGGGTTCGTCTTGCTTTGTGTCGCTTATCCGAAGAGTGACTGCGTCCTTGAAACCCACAAGGAGGAGGACCTCTATTAGAGTCATGCTTCTCTTGGGCTTTTTGTCATCTATAATAAGGCGACTGTGACCAACCAGGCGATACCAGACACCTTTCGCCTACGGCATCAACTACAAACCAACCTTATCACTCCTATCAACATTACCATGCAGTACCCACCTATCGGCAGCACCCACCTACCGGCAAGCAAAAAAAAAGTTTATGTACAGGCACGATCTCTTGTAGAATGTCCCTCCTTCTTCCACACCTTGCCACCGCCTTGGTCGCCTCACACTTGTGATCTCCAACAGGCATATCGCGAGACATGTGGCGTACAACACGGGGAACAACTATCGCCATTAAAACCGACAGCATTGGCCAAAATGGAAATTGAGGATATCCTTCAATCGCCTAGAAGACGCTTTATATACCGGTATATTTTAAATGTTGATGAGACGCCTATACCCTACTCAACTGACTCCCAAAGCACTTGAGATATACTTGGTTCTAAAACGGTCTCCGTAAAAACTGCCCGAAGTGGGTGGGAAAAGAGGCAGGCAACAGCAATCTTATACCGTATAAACTCGATAAA
>PVPY01001935.1:0-11209 GCA_002982035.1 Fusarium algeriense | reverse complement strand
GTGACTGGTCCTAATTAATGAACGTAAGGTTAGTTACTAACCTTAGTGACTGGACATGGAGAAATACGAAAAGCTTACCCCAGATCGTCTGGGGGTTACAATCCCGCTTTTTCCGCCATGTCTCTTTTCGTTTTGGGGATTCAGGTGCCATGGGGTCGGAGGAATCGGGCCGTAACCGAGGCTGTTATTCGTGGAGAATTGGTGATTTGGAATGCGGGGGAATAAGCTTGTCTGAAAGCGAATTTTGAGATAAGCCATGCTTTCGCAATGTTGGTGGTAAGCACAGAACCCATAAGGAAGAAATGTCGAATACAGGCTCGTAAAAAGACATCATTGGGGACATAAAACCTTCAGAGTATGCGTAGAGTTCGACAATGAACTCTAATGGTAATAAAAATCATGGTATATTCCCGTAATCTCGTCCTATTCATAGCATTCTGGTGGTCTGGAACTTTTGTCCACTTTCAGAAGCAAGGATCTCAACCAATCACTTAACGGGAACCCGGGCCGATACAACACAAAGAATCCCCCCTTACCTCAAAGAGAACGCACCATGAGGGAACAGTAATTTTCGTCTCCGCGTCTAACCCGCATTCTTCTCCACGGGGAATCGTGACGGCTGGCCGCATAGTGAGCCGACAAGAATCCAGGGAAGACAGCAGCACGGCGGACCATGGAGCCGATCCCTCATCGAACGAGCGAGTGTTAAGCGCCGCTGGCACACTTGAACTCACATGACTGCGTAGCGAATCAGACTCTTGGTGCGTCAGTACCGAATTCTCGCTCCCCCATCCCCCACGTGAAAGTCTGCTTCAGGGATATGACTTGGCCGTTCTTGTCAGATCAGTCTAGGCCGTAACAGTGTAGCATTTGATTCAGCTCTCGGAAGGTTGGCCGTCGATCCGTTCATGGGCAAACGGGCTCACCCAGCCCTTTTGAGATCTTTGTGGGTTGTATCGGATCTGCAGACCGTGTTCCATTGTGTTGCAGTTGGCGACACACACGGGGCAATTGAGTTGATACAGACAAACACCAGCATCCTCGGCATCCCGAAAATTGATATATATTCGCGTGCTCCATCTTGGGTTCCAGAGTTTTGTTTCTTGCTCAGACCCATCGCAATCATCAAGCAACAAAACACCCAGACAGATAATTCACAGCGTCGAAGCTGAAACCATCAACATGGGGTCTGAATCCATTCACAGCGCAACGCACGATGAGAAGAACGTGCGTGTTTCTCCTCACGGCAGCTCAATTGAGCAGACACTGACTCTTTGGTAGCCGAAGCACGAGGTCGCCATCGTCAAGACGGCCATTGGTGATGAGGCCTTCCAGCAGGCCATGATCAAGGAGCCCCCGCCCAAGATCGCAGCTCCTATCCTCATCTTCGCCAGTATGGTCGCATTCTGCTGCTCTACCGCCAACGGTTATGACGGTTCGCTTTTCGGAACTCTTCTCGCCAACGATGACTTTAAGAAGTTCTTCGACGTCGACAATAAGGGTATTGGAGCTGGTATGTCTTTGTGGGTTTGCGCCAGTAGTTGATCGTGAAACTGATATCTTTCTTTCGTTCTTTAGGTATCGTCACTTCCATGTACCAGATCGGTTCCGTCGTCGCTATTCCTGCTGTTGGCCCTGCTATCGATACTTGGGGTCGTCGGGTCGGTATGACCATTGGCTCTTTCATCATCATCATCGGTATCATCATTCAAATCGCCTGCATCAAGACTGCCAGCGTTGACCAGTTCATGGCTGGCCGTTTCTTCCTTGGGTTTGGTGTCTCAATCGCCGCCGCCGCCGGCCCTACTTACGTCGTTGAAGTCTCTCACCCTGCTCACCGCGGTATCATTACTGGTCTCTATAACGTCATGTGGCCCGTCGGTGCTCTCGTTGCCAGTAGCGCCGCCCTCGGAGGCCTGGACTATGAGGGAAGCAACGCCTCGTGGATGATCTCTGTAAGCCTTCAGCTCATGTTCCCCTGCGTTATCTTCTTCTTTGCCATGCTGCTCCCTGAGTCGCCTCGTTGGCTGTACACTCGTGGACAGAAGCAGCTCGCCACCGAGAACCTTGTCAAGCTCCATGGACATGGCAACCCTGACAGCGAGTGGGTCAAGCTTCAGCTTCATGAGTACGAGGAGCACCTTGAGATGGACGGTAGCGACAAGCGATGGTGGGACTACCGTGCTCTGTTCCGCAATAAGGCTTCCATCTACCGACTCACTTGCAACTGTCTCGTCTCCCTCTTTGGTCAATGGGCAGGAAACAGTATTGTCTCCTACTACCTTAGTGCCTTCCTCGACACTGCCGGCATCAAGGGCTCCAAGACACAGACTAAAGTAGCCTTGGGTATGAACGCTGTTCAGATCGTCTTCGCCGCTATTGGTGCCGGTTTCACTGACACTGTCGGTCGTCGCCCAATGCTTCTCGTGGTCAACCTTGTTTGCGCCTTGTGCTGGGTCGGTGTCACTGTCCCTGCCTCCATTGCCAACATTACCGATCTAGATGACAAGGCTCAAACCGAGGCCGTTACTGGACCGGTCAGTAAGGCTATCCTGGCCTGGGTCTATCTCTTCCAGATTTGCTACTCAGTCGGCTGGACTCCCCTTCAGGCTCTCTACCCCGTCGAGGTCCTCAGTTACGAGATCCGAGCCAAGGGTATGGCCTTCAGCTCCCTGTTCACCAACGCCGCTATGCTTGTCATGCAGTTCGGTATTCCTGTCGCTCTCAAGAACATCGCTTGGAAGACTTACATCGTTTTCTGTGTCTGGTGTGTCTGCCAGTCCATCATTCTCTACTTCCTCGTCCCAGAGACCAAGAACCGAACTCTGGAGGAGCTTGACCACATCTTCTCATCCGACCACCCTGTCAAGACATCCACGCAGAAGAAACTCTTCGAGGCTGATGCCAACGCCAACATCGTCCACATCGAGCCTGCTGTTGCCGATCCCAGCAAGGCTTAGGTGTTAGGCACTTCTTGTTTGGCAAGAAAGGTTGCCGTAATTCGCAAATCATCGCATTTCTTGCGGTAGTTGAGGTTCAGATTGGATGGAGTAGGATATGAGTAGGCTGTCAACAAGATGTATGCTCCGATCAATTAGCTTTAATAATTCCATGGGGCAATATTAGTATTCCCACTGTACTTGAAGCATCTTCCTGCTCGTGATATGACCAAGTTAGTCACATCATTAGCTCGTGATAACATCAATTCGAAACCTCCTTTTGTGAATGGAAATGTCGTTCCATTAGTCAATAGTGTATGAGGTTATCGTAACCTACTCAATTGAAAGTCTAACGCAGCATCAAGTTTTGAGTTGAGCGATGAAAGATACTTGATGGGAAGTCAATGGACGTATTCGTTCCTGACGAGTGTCTGAGTGATTAGCAACAAGAGACAGCTTGTCGCAGCTGTAGGCGGCAATACTTTCATTTAGAGTACTCCCATCAACTACAGCTGCTCATAAAATTAGACTGGGATAGACTGACCTCGAACGGGTTGGGAACGCCATTCTCGGAATCTTGGATGTCTCCTACCATGTCTCTTGCTTCAGAAGTGATGGGGCTAGCCGCCGTCGTTTATTTTCCTGGAGACAGTGAAAGTTGATTTCGATGTCAAAGGAGTTTGAAAATGGCCTTGAATGAAAATGTGTAAGAGAAGGAAAAAACGAAGGAGGACAACATTACAATGGATGGGAGGCCTTGGTAATGTGATCGTGGCTGAGTCTCAGGGTCCTGATCAGTTGCAAAAGCCCACCGGATAATAGCAGGATAAATGGCTTCAACCTTAAGCGGAGGTCCCCGAACCCTTTTAGCCGGTATTTTCGCTTGTATTATTCATTGAACCAACATACATATATATTTGCAGTGGTAACCAGATGACCTCGTACACGAGGCAGGACCAACAACAAAATATCAGGCCATAGTTAGTTGCCTAGATGAAGTCTTAACGGACGTTTCATTAAGCATTTCTCCTCGTGAGTCATGAGAGAACGCTAGCGGTGGCTGGAATGGGATCATTGTCACTATCTTGTGTAAAGGGAGTTATTGGACGAACAGGTTCATTGGAATCTAATTCAAGCATCTATATGGATATGACCCAAGGCCTCAATATAAAAGTGACATCTGAACGTTAAACTGTCTGTTGGTAATCTACTGCAGAGGGGACGGGCACATGTACGTACAAACAAAACCTGGAGAACATGTTCGAGACGATAACATATGAGCCATCAACGTCGCAAGACATAAAGAAGCGAAAGACAGTATCGTCCATGTTGTTCAGTTAGTTCAGTAGATGTGTACCTTCTTCCAATTAACTCATGGCATTATTCGTATCGTGGCCCTGCGCCACTGTTCTGGACTCACGGGCCAAGAGACAGAGTGGATATTTCCAGGGATATAAAGAAAGAATTCGTTGTTGGTTACTGGTTTTCTCAAAGCGACATAAATACGGTCATGATATGGTTGATATAACAAGGATGGCTCCGATTAACTAATTTTATTGAACTCGACGGAATTGATACTCGCATTTTCAGAATTTCTATGAAGTGCCGTCAGAATTCAACGTGGCTAATATAATTGCAGCAGTCAAGTTGATCCAGAGTTGATGTTGGTCAAGAGCTGGAATCTATAGGGACTTGTTGATCTGTGCCAAGCCCCCCGGATAATTACAAGATACTGACCGGACTGTAGTCTAGACTCACGAACCTTTATAGCCAGTTAAATCACTTGAAATATCAACTGAACCAACATACATATATATTTGCAGAGGCAATCGGATGACTCTGCACAAGGCATAGAACCAACAACAAACATATCAGGTCATAAAGAATATTGATGCTAGTAATTCGGGTTGGATGTGCCCATTGAGCGGGACTGCCTGCTGTAAATTTCTTATAGTACATTTCAACTTGTTCGAAGGGTACTCTCTATCTTCCAAGATGTTACAAATAAGGGGTCTAATTGTTGATTGTAAGATACCGTCGACGTGCTTGTGCTCCTCCATTCGAGGTTGTATGGGCCAGCTCTATTGACCTTGGGCAGTATCCTTGGTACTCAAACCATACATTCTCTTGAAGAGCCGATTGTTACAATATCAAAGGCGAGTCTCGTAAAAGCGTAGCCATGGAACGATGGCCGCATTCAAGGTTTTCTCATCTGGGTGCTGAATAAAGTAATTCCATGAGCTGTTATCGCAGAACTACCCCGATCACAGTACCATCTACTAGCGCTCTAGTAGCCGTGACAAGACTCAAGAATCACAGAACTTTTGAGATTCTTTTCCATAAGCCTAATGGGCTACTGGAGTACGGTTCTGTGCCTCTTATATCGACTCACGGGTCGCGGGATAAAGTGACAACCAGGGACTTCGCAGCAGGAAACGGTGTTGTTGGTTGTTCATTCGATCAAAAAGGGAATACACGACAACCAAACAGCGGGTCTCATAAAAATAGCCAATAATTCTTTACCGTAATAATTAACCTGCTGCATATTCTAGAAGTCTAGACCCAAGAGGTTCCGGAAGCCAGGATGGGTGTTTCGATACATCACTGCCAACATCACGCAGGCTATACAACTTCAAATCTATCTCGTGTTAAATCACGCATATCAGGGGATTAGAGCTATGAGGCATGTGGCCTGCTGTTATGTCAAGTCAGGAAAGACTCGTGAGAATCGAATGGTGGCATGCAGATGGTGTGCCACGACAATGCCGTTGGCGATAACGACTGTAACAGGAATTGATGAAATTCTTGCAAAACTTGGATATAAAAGGCACAGGCGTCCGTAGCTTTCATAGCTACCCTTCTATCCTCACCATCCTCTCGCTATTACCTAACCATCGATCTACTAATGCAAGCCTCGAACATTTCGATCATCCGAAAGTTAGTCTTCTCATCACCTCCAATGACTAATAAGAATCATGGCTAAACAGGCTATCAAGTGAGGATGAAGTTCTCTCTTCCAACTGCAGTTTTTGCTCTCTCAATCCTTGGTGCTGCAGATGCCGCCCGCATCGAGACCGACGCCACCACTGGCGTGGGTATTCCTGTTTGGGGATCTGCTTACATCGGTGATGATGGCAAAAGCTACACCATTGGTGACCTCATGAGTGGCTGCAGAAAGACTAGATTTCTTTGGATGAAGTACATTTTTTCTGGACCCAGAAAGAAAGAGAGCGCATTTTGTTTACTCCGGTGGAACGAAGAAATACTTCAAGCTGACCAAATCTACTTCGAATGCTTGTGATCTTGAAACTTTTATGGCGGCTAAGGGCTCTATTGACTTGAATATGTGCGTTGAATAAAAGGTGGCTTGGAAGCTGATGTACATGAAGGACAAGCAACTAGATGCTCATTTTCAGTTTGCCGGAGCGCATTTTACATGTAGGAGGCGTCATAGAACCCCTTGGAAGCGTAGTTCCCAGATAGGACAGTTGAGATGGAAACAGCAGACGACAGCTTGGTGGCGAAAGAGGCGCGCTGACCTTGAGAACCAGCACCAGTGTTGCCGAACTCTCCAAACAGAACATGGGCGGTGTTCTCTTGGCCATTGCTCCAGATAGACCATCCCTTGGAGTTGATGACAGAGCTCATGCTAGTCTTCTGGAAGACGACACGGGCATACTGGCGCCAGGGCCGGCCAAGGTAGTATGCGCCGTTGGCGACGGCATTACCGGCAGCTGCGGCAATGTTGCAGTTGTTGAAGACATAGTAAGACATGTTGGAGTCGGAATCACGACCATTGGCTGCTACATATTAGCGACGAGACTCCAAAATCTGGGGATAAGCTTACCAGTGACGTAGCCAACTGAGGCGGAGACAACGCGGAGATCAATCTTCTCGAACCAGGCAGAAGCAGTCTGGCCGAAGATGAAGTCAGTAGCGCCCTGGATAAGGCACTTGGAGTACAACTGGTAACCCTGTTGGGCGAGAAGAGTATCCTGGAAGCCAGTGAGAGCGACACCGCTACAGCGAGTTAGTAATAATCTAGGGGGAATCGTCAGTTGACATACTAGTATCCGCTGTCGGCATACGCGCTCAGAGCGACAGCCTGGCTTCCCTGGCCGTAAGTGTTGGCAACATTGACGTTGTACAACTTGAAGTTGGCAGCCTTGACACGCAACGTAGCGGTGCCATCGTTGTTCAGGCCATCGGCTTGGCTCTTCCTGGCGGTGATAGTGACCTTGTTTCCGCTGTATCCGCTGGTGTCGGTAGTGTATCCATAGATAGACAGCTGAGCACTGCGACTAGGGACGAGAACCTGTTCGTTGTAGGTACCCTGATCAATGAAGATGCACTGCTTTCCGGATGCAGTGGTCGAGAGAGAGTCGACGGCAGCTTGGACAGTACCGAACTGCCCGCTGCCGGGAGACTTCTTGACGGTGATACATCCAGAAGGTGCAGTTGTTCGGCCAGCAGCGAGCGCCGCTGTGACGAAACTCAAAGTTGCAATGAATTTCATGGTGATACAGATGAGGATGAACGAAACAGGTTAGTGATGAAGAAACGAACCAACAAAGCGTCAACAGTCTCTCTATTTATGTGACATATGTAACCCGATTGCGCGGGTAACAGTAAGATTACCTTCAAAAAGAGAAGAGAACAGTGACATTTTAAACTTCGTCTCTTAGTAGATCGTTATATAACTGCAACTCTATACTTCAAACACAGTTCAAAGGTTTGCTCTTGATTGGTGGAAAAAGGTTTCTGTATTGAAAATACGAGGCCCCTGTCAAGGATCATCTAGTTTGACTTTGCGGAGCGTAACCCTCCGCCGTTGGTTTCAGTCGTTTCAAATCACTTGCGATTCCCGAGGATTGACTAACTTCAACAAGTATAGCAGGCCATTCGATCGCGTTATGACCAGATCGAGATGTGACTTGAATTGTTTCGTTTGGTGGAACAAATATTCCGCCATGTTTTTCTCCCGCAAAACAGAAAATCCGGGGTACACCGTTTCGCGCAGCTTCAGAGCACTTCATTTCCTCCACTAGTGAGTGGACGCTTGCAAATTAAGGTCAACGCCCATGCTCAAAGTCAAAGTCAACTGCCGTTTAATGGTGCATTGAACACAATTAAGACCAAGGATGTTAATATGACCAAATACGAGAGGCAAACAGAAACTTAATGCGAAACACGTAATCTCATGAGATGATTTGAATAGTTGGCAGAGAAGTTGATTGATCTCCGGACACAGAGACTATGGAGTACATGTAATCGCCCAGGCCGCCATCCAGAGAATCTCCATCTAGTCGTCGATATTACGTACGTGTTTATCGTGCACTATTTTAAGGCCGAGTATGCGGCAACACCCATAAAACCATAAGATCATCAAAAGATAAAAATGTTAAGCATCCACTGCACAGAAACAGACATCCCACTGAGAAAGTAAGAAGGTAAGGTGCGGGTGCCCCAGAGCAGCGGAGTGGAAATAGAAGAACAAAGCGAAGAATATGCGGCTACATAGTCGCTAGGCGTTTCTGTGACGATGTTAGTGAGAGTCGGAGATGAGAAGCGGGGAGTACTAACAGAGCAGAGCGATAGCACCCACGGCAAGAAGGGCCAGAACGGGGCGGACACGCTCACCGCCGGAGACGATGACAACATCATCAGTAGGCTTGCCGCCCTTCTTGCAGACGGTAGGCTCAACATAGGGGACAACATCCCAAGGGCTGTAGCCGAGGCAGGTGGTGTAGGCAGTCTTGCAGGTCTCAATGATAGCGCCGGGAGCGTCGCAGCAGGCCTTGTAGGTGGTGGAGCACTCAACAGCGCACTGCTCATCAGAGTGAGACTTGCTGGAGCTGTCGGACTTGGAGCCAGAGGTCTTGGAGGAGTCACCAGACTTGGAGTCGTCAGACTTGCTGGAGCCACCGTTGGTGTTAGACTTGGAACCGGAGTCCTCGCCGTGCTTGCAGATAGTAGGTTTGACGTAGGGAGTAACTTCGAAGGGGTTGTAGCCGAGGCAGACGATGTACTCCTTCTTGCAGACCTCAATGTCGTGGCCGTCAATGGAGCAGCACTCATCGTAGACAGTGGTGCACTGGACACAGCACTCCTCTTCGTGGCTGGAGCTAGAGCTAGAGCTGGAGCTGGAACCGCCGTTCTTGTTTGACTTGGAACCAGAGTCCTCACCGTGCTTGCAGACAGTAGGCTTGACGAAGGGAGTGATACTAAAGGGGTTGTAGCCAAGGCAGACAGTGTAGGCCTCCTTGCAGACGGTAATATCAGCACCAGGGGCGGCACAGCACTCATCGTAGACAGTGGTGCACTGAACGCAGCACTCCTCAACGGTAACATCAACCTTCTTATGGCCGTAGTCAACGTCCTTGCCACCGTAGTGCGTGTCATACTTGGAGTTGTAGTAGGACTCGCCGTGCTTGGACTCGTACTCCTTGTAGTAAGACTCCTCGTGCTTGCAGACAGTGGGCTTCTCCCAGGGGACAATGATGAAGGGGTTGTATCCGAGACAGACAGTGTACTTCTCCTTGCAGATGGCGATATCGGCACCGGGAACAGCGCAGCACTCATCGTAGATTGTGGTGCACTCAAGGCAGCAGTATTCGGCAGTGTAATAACCAGAGTGGTAAGAAGAGGTGGAGTAAGAAGAAGAAGAGTAGTAGTAGCCGTACTTCTCCTCGAAGTAAGAGCTAGTGTACTTGGACTCGTACTCAATGTAGTAGCTCTTGTCATGCCTGCAGCTGGTAGGCTTGACGAAGATTGACTCGTAGGGGTTGTAGCCGAGACAGATGGTGTACTGGTTCTTGCAAACCTGGATATCAGAGCCCTCAATGCTGCAGCACTCCTCGTACACGGTGGTACACTCAATGCTGCAGATCTCGGGGGTGAAGCAGGTTCCAGTACCGCACTCACACTTGCCGGGGACAGGAGACTTGGTGGGTCTAGCCATGGTGGTCATTGTAGTAGTGAAAGTGACGGGCAGCTGAGAAGTGACCGAGGTGGGCACGTTCATGCCACCAGTGGCGGTGGTCAAGTCGGTGGTGGGTCCAGGAGTCGTGGTCTGGGCAAGACCAGTCGAGCTCAAGGCCATGGTCAAAAGACCAGAGAAACCGAGGGTGTATCTCATCTTGAAAGATGGATATCAGAAAAGAGAGTGTATTAAGTTGGATGTAAAATAAACAAACAAAAAGAGTGAATGTGAAAACTGGGTTAGTAAAGAGTGACAGTTGCAACCGGCTGTGAAGGAGCGATGCTGGCTGAGCCGAAGAAGTTGATTTGGGGAGATGTCTAACGGCTTCTTATACTCAAAGATCACCTCAGAGTTCTCCTTTGAAATCCCCAGCCTAGCTCGATTAGAGACACAATAGACTAATTCGGAATCTGGGGAAGGGCCGCCGGAATTGGGGAAATTCGATATTTCCCCAGATTAGAGTGCCAGCCTGTCAAAGGCTTCAAGGGGGCATTGACAGTCGAAGATTTACCTCACACGAGACATGTCCCTTGAGAATGTTTCAGACGCATATTTGTTAAGCTTCATCAGATGACCTCGTATTTGGGTGAAGAATGCAGTATTCCCGAGGCGGAGGTGAAGGGATGGAAATCATGCTGTTTGCCGACTTGGTGAACTTGTTTCTTGGTGCTGGTCGAAATCATGTTTAGAATGCACAATAACATGCCCAGAACCCCTCCTTCGAGTTTTCCTGTCCTGTAATTCTCCGAAGCGTTCCGTTATTACTAAAATTGAGTTAAGGTCGGGGGCAAGCGTCGGATCATGAGTTGAAGGGATAAGTGAACACAATGTCTCGGACCCTCGGTTTAGTCACAACATTCCCTCCACAATTATCCAATCACGGCTTTTGAACCATCAAAACTTCATTTCTAGAGTAGAATCCGATTTGCCGACAGCCGATGCCCAGACTGTTTGGCTCGCAGGCTGAAGCAATCCAGCGTATAAGCTTTCTTTAAGCTTGTAATAAGATTCCTAGACCCCTTTAACAGACGAGACCTCAATAAGGCGGATTGAGACCCAGCCATCTAATTTCAAAAACAGTTGAGTTTCTCATGATTTTGAGATGTTGTTTCTTTGTGGATATGGAACCGTCAAAGCTTGTCTGAAACTTCAACTCAAGTGAACGAGCCCTGAGCTGGAATAATTAAACTGCTGAGCAACAGGCCAATGGAGTTTACCAACCGTTTTTATTTTGCCATATCATAAAATTCTAGAGTGTTGACCACCTGCCGGCCTCCGGTACTCGCGG
>PVPY01001929.1:0-21089 GCA_002982035.1 Fusarium algeriense | reverse complement strand
TATTAGACCTTATAAAGTTAATATAGAAGAACCTAAGGACTTAGAAGAAATATTCCCACTCATCTTGGACCTGCAGCACGATGGATTACTGGAGGTTGCCCTTGCAACTAGGAAATCTTTTATATGGTGCCCATTTGAAGCCATTCTTATGTTGGCCATACCACGCAATACCCCTGGTCTTGTTGATTGGTTCTTTCGACACGTTCCTATTCGTGCGTTGGAGGCAATCCTTGGCTCAAAACAAGAGTTTCGAATGGACGCTGTCGACGCCATATTCCGTCTCGGGCGTAGGCCAGACGGTGAGAAAACACTATTGCCAACATCTTTGCTTTGCGCAGCTGTGAAAGAAAAAGCAAGTTATGCGGTAGAGGAAGAATTACTACGGCGAGGAGCAAACCCTAACTTCCGCGAGACATACAACCTATATTCCGGCAGGTTCACCGCTCCGGGCTTCTGGGAGCATTTGAAGGACGTGTCAATATTACACATAGCTTGCCTCAATAGGGATTATCCAGCAGCTTTATTGGTTACGTTGTATGGGAGCTATCTGGATGCTACGGACTCGAAAGGACGAACGCCATTGTCTTATATTGCTACAGGCAAATTCAGAGGAGATCGTCGAGTATGCTATACTACACATTCGGCTTACTGGTCAACTTGAAAGTGAAAGCGACATACCGGATCCAACCATTAAGATTGTTACTAAGCTGATCGAGCTAAAAGCAAATCTTGACGTAGACCAACCTCTGCTAAGAGCTATTGAGGCGGGGAACGATGATATCGCTTGGCTACTTATTCAGGCCGGAGCGAATGTTAAGGCACGGAGGGGTCTCACAACCTGTCTTAAGATGGCTAAGAATGGGGGACGGGAGTTTATTGTTTGATGAATTACGCAAGTTTGGGGCAAAATGGTAGAATGCGTATCTCTTTTACATAAATAAAGTTCCAAGTCGCTATTCATGAAGGACCAACAAATGGGTGGCAGTGCATGACGTTTCTGACTTCAAATACTGAGTTCTGAATTTCTTGCAATTTGATTACTTAATAACTTTTACATATTTAAGATCTCAGGTACTCAGAGGCATCACCTGCTACATCATAGCTTGATTCGAACCCTTAGGATTTGCGCTATCTAAGGTTAGCTTACTCAAAGTCGCCATTACTACTTGTTCCCTTGGTTTTAGAGGCCAGCTACACTATCTCGGCTAGGTATGTTAATACACGACGTATGCTTGGATGTGTTTATTGAACTCACCTGGGAAGGCAGGAAACTCCGAAACTAAGGGAGCTAGAATGTATATGGGTCAGGCCTAAATTAAATACAGCTGACCATCCCGGTATCAAGCCCATTCATTCTGGACATGTGCTGCTGTTTGGGCGCCAGTATTAAGCGAGATATATATATCAAAGTAATGGATGGCAAAGATAGAGAGTCCATACGTAGAGGGCATCGTACTATAGTAACTAAAATTGCTAGGGGCTTGGGTAAAACAATAAAACATTACACCAGCAATACATGGACACCAGCTATATCGTAGGCATCACTCCAACATATGTATTTCCCTTCCCTCTCAGCGTCATCAAGTATCCCCCAGATCTTCTGGACCAAATCCCACTGCTTGCTCATATTGCCCAAATTGTAGCATAGCACTCGTGTCCACCATCGCTCCCATATCCCACGTCTGTCCTTTATAGCGTTACAGCTTGCAACAAATGCCGGCCACGTAATGGGCGCCATGGACCTTTCCTGCCAGGAATTTCGCGATGCTGCTTTTAGATCTTCAGCACTGTGCATATATTCGCCGACGTTATCAACTTCCCGTGTAAGATCCGCGCGCTTAATGCCCTGTATGCAGGCGTAGTAGTAGATGAGCGCAGCGCCATGCCATGCTTTTGCATAATACGGGAAAACTGATATACTAAGCTCATCTCCACAGAAATTGGCTATAATGGCTTCAGCCTCGAATCTCCAAGACTCAAGGGTATTACCCAGCTCTTCACATGCCTCTAAAAAGTCATCTGGTAAGTGCTCACTCCCTTGTCGAAAGCGAATAAGATGCTTAGAAAGACGGCAACCTTGATCAATAGCTAGGGTGATAGTCTTTGTAATGCCGTAGGTATATTCAAAGGATTCACTCGACTGTAGAGTACTATACTCTGAGACGATGGAATCATCGTTGTTACCCCAGGGGGATGATGATGGCTCAAAGGACATGCAGTCAGTCAGCAGGGCCAAGAAGGCGCCAAGTTCGTTGAGTCGTCTAGAAGCACGACTCATTAACCTCCATTTACTCCGTAATTTTCGCAGCTGTGTAGCAGCTTGAATATGCAGACGAAAGTCATCGCCTTCTCCTGATAGAACCTGGATACTCAATGTTAGCAGGCTCCACGAAGAAATAGTACATACTCTACTGACACCTATGGTAATAAGAGACAGCACTGCTAGAATCAGAGCCTGGTAATTTGCTGTGGGAGGCGCTTCTGTGACTGCGGCTTGTAATGACTGAATAGAATAGTATCGATACTTTGCCCCAAGCTCTCGATAGATGAGATCTTGCTTGTTGCACTGCCAACGGTGATATGCTGCGGATGCCAGCAAAGATTGATACAGTGCTGTGTAAGTCATCTCTCTTGAAGTCCCTGTATGTAGGTTGCGGTGCAATATTCCCTCAAGTGCTGTAGATAGATAGAGGTTTCGGAATGGGTTCTCAGAATGGTTCACAGGAAGGAGTAACCCTGCCACGTGAACATTGTAATGTTTGATCAAGAAGTCAGTCTGAAAATTCCCAGACAGAGTAGTATCAAGTATTTGTGGCATGACGGGTTCGCTGGCGTATGGGTTGAGGGATGTTTCTTGCACGGAAGGGTTTTCATCGCCAATTCCAACAATATAATTTCCTACCACCAGATCTTCTCCGAGCTGGTCCTCAATTGGAGATGACTCTTCAACAGGATCTTCATCTGTCGGAAAGTCCTTATCTGTAAGAACTAAAGAGGATGGTGACGTTGGAAGTCTAATGGGAACCATGCGGTGGTATTTGGCACTGATTCAGAGTCATCTGTTTGCGGCGCTTCGCTAAGGATTACTCGCGCTGCAGGGCTCATCCAGTTTGTATCATCGGGCGAGCTAGTTTCTGCCGTTGATGAAACGGAGGTTTCCAGTTCACATGATGTTGTCGGTGTAATTTCTTTAGCTGGTTCGTCCTGGGTAGTCATGAAGGCAGAGAATGGCCCACGATCAGATGGCTGCCCCGATTCAGCATGATGATCAATATCTGTAAGGAACTTATCAATGGTCTCATTGGCATAGACCACAAAGTCTCTACCTACAAGACAATTAATAAAAATGTGATCAATGAAGAGAAAGCGTTCAGACGTACCCAGCTCTATGCGCCTGCGCCCCTGAAGTCCAGGCGAACCAGCCTCGGCTAGCGGATCTGATACCCATCGCAACCTGATACCGTAGCCACTGCAGACGATTCCTCTCTTTTGGCAGTTCTTACACGCGATTGGCCGCTCATCACATCTGACTTTCCGACTTTTACAAGTCCAACAACTAAAATGGTCATATGGATTAGTGGATGCGTCATTATTTTTCTTGGGCGGATCGAGTACCCTGTGTAACTCATAGAACGCAAGGCCTTCTGCGAATTAATTTTTGTCCCTGATGTACCGGATTTGCCTGTTCAGTTGCTCATCGAGTGATGATGTGAATGGGCAGAAAGTGGTTGGGGTGAAATTTGGATGGTTGCTGACCCATGGATTTTATCACGTGCCCTCCAGTTATAGTTTATCTGCTAGAGGATACGAAGTATTTTTAACCTTGGGTTCTAAAATTCAAGTTTATTACGAATTTCATAAATTTAGATCTTTATTAAAGCCCCAAATAGATAAATTAAAGAAAGATTTAAACAACAACCATATCTTTATTAATTATAGCTCGCTGTCACCTCAATCTCTACATCAGTGTCCAATGGTAGTTGATGGACAGCAACGCATGTTCGGCACTAACATTCCCCAAAGTTAGTCAAGTACTGTATTGAAAACTTGTTTTAACTATTACTCACAGGCTTAGGATGATCAGGAAAAAACTCGTCCCATGCAATATTGACACCTCCGAAATCTTTCATGTCTGCCAAGAAGATATTGGCCTTTACGACTCGATCCATGCTGCTTCCAGCAGCTTCGAGAACAGCCTTGAGATTCTGGAGCGCCATGCGAGCTCGGTCTGTGACTGTGCCGGGAACAAGCTCATCGGTTGCAGGGTCGATGCCAATGGAGCCACTGCAGTAAACCATGCCACTGTATTTGACGGCTTGGGAGAACTGAGGGAGGGGTGCCGCAGCAGCGGTTGTGTGGACTGGGTCGCGGTAGGACATGGTGAATAAGAAGAAGATATCAGATAGGGAGAAAGAATCCGACTTTAGCATGAACAATCAGACTTGTCAGAACTCGATGGTTTTATCAAGACTTTGAGATATTACTAAGCGTTGTAATTAAGTAATGTATTCCATCTTCACTGGAAACAAATGGATCCATGACATTCTATGCGCCAGAACACACCAACCCAGTGAGTGGCGCTACGAAGTTAGAATTGACCAGAGTCCAAAGAGTCATGCTCGGGGTTCGTTGACGCTAAACCACTTTGGAAGTTGGAGGAGGTCCTGAAGATTTCACTGCGAGGCAAGAAACTCCGAAATGAGGCGTCCGGGGTCTTGATTGGTTCTCGCCCAATAATTATGCATGTGAAGGGCCTTCAACACGCTATCCTAACATGGCAAGTTAGCCGTTCCCACCAATGCAGACTAGATGATGTCTCCACAACAACATCACCGCCGGCTACAGCGCCTTTCCTTGACGACAATGTTATCCACTTGATGATCGATTTTTGACATCAAGGGCGCCACGGATCTAGTAGTAGTCGGAACATTGAGTTTCTTCACGACCTTGTATTTAAGTATCCCTCCTACACCGCCCCTGTTCAGATGTCACAAGCCAAGTCCGACGAGTACACTACATCTCAACATTAAAAAGAAATTACAATGGTTCGCATCATCCCTTTCGCCGTGGAGCAATGGATGGACGCCTATGAAACCACTCCAGGCGTCCTGAATGTTGCGGAGACATGTGCTGCTTCTGTGTCTGTCGATGATTTGGTCGCCATGTCCAATGGCCAAGCCAAAAACCCCATCGACACAAGCATCAAACTTACCTACGGTGCCATCCCGGGATCTCAGACTCTTCGACAGCGCATTGCTGCTCACTGCAGTACTGAGGATGTGCAGCTGACGGCCGAGGACATCATTGTCACTCAAGGCGCTATTGGTGCCAATTTCCTGTCTCTGTATACTCTGATAGGCCCTGGTGACCATGTCATCTGTGTTTACCCGACGTATCAGCAGCTGTATGACGCCCCTCGCAGTCTCGGTGCTGAAGTCACTCTGTGGAAATTAAAGAAAGAGAATGGCTGGGTCCCTGATGTTGATGAACTGGCCGGCTTGATCAAGCCGAACACCAAGGTACGGATTCTTGTCTTACGCTATTACATCAATGCGACATGTTAACGTGACTAGATGATTATTATCAACAACCCCAACAACCCAACTGGAGCTCCTATTCCTGACAGCGTTATCACCCAAATCGCCAAGATAGCAGAGGAAAAAGGTATCATCCTCTTCTCCGATGAGGTATACCGCCCGCTATTCCATGGCGGTGCATCAGGAGACAAAGACACTGAAGTACCCCGACCAGTAACAACGCTTGGTTACAATAGGACCATTGCAACGGGATCAATGTCCAAGGGCTACGCACTAGCAGGTATCCGTGTTGGGTGGATTGCCAGCAGAGATAAATCCATCATCTCAGCTATTATGCTGGCACGCGACTACACAACTATCAGTGTCTCCCAGATAGACGATCAGATCGCAAGATTCGCCCTCTCTCCTGAGGTCAAGCCTGCGCTAGTAGAGCGGAACATCACACTGGCCCGAAAAAACGCCAAGATCCTCAGGGAATTCATGGATCGCTACCAGTCAGTGTGTTCATGGGTAGAGCCCAAGGCCGGTACAACAGCCTTCATCCGTTTCAACGATAAGAACGGAGATCCTGTGGATGATGTCATGCTTTGCCTTGATTTATTGGAGAAGGCTAAGCTCCTCTTCGTGGCAGGATCTCGCTGTTTTGGAGGCGATGGAGACTTCAAGGGTTATGTCCGTATGGGTTATGTCTGTGAAACGGAGGTGTTGGTAGATGGTTTGAAGGAGCTTGGAGCTTACATTGACAAGTTTCTGGTGTAGAACTGTTCTTACGAGTGTTTTAATTGAGACGTTTTGATCAAAGAGAAAAGTTTTTTACTACATGCGCCGTAACGTCAAGATGTTTAAAACATAATATGGGTTGGTGGCGCGCTCTCCAAGGTCAAGTAAACAACAGCCTGATGAGAGAGGCTTAGTGTAACTTTCCCTTGTTCTTATGCTCTTTACCCAATATCTTGTTTTATTTGACTGCGCCTGTAGAGTTTGGCACCTCAATACAAATACTATATTACCGTAATCGCATTTCTCATAAAAGCCTAAAGATTATTTTCCCTTTCATCTCAATATCAGTTACCAACAGCGAGCGTTCTGCGTTCTCGTTATCAAATTCTTCAAAGGTCGGAAATGTCAACCGGTTAACTGGTAGCGTGCCAAGCTCTTTACTTCTGAGAATTTTAGTCATTATATGAAAATATTACATATTATCAAGGTATAAGGAAAGTAACTCCGAAGGTACATTCTGACATGTAAAATAATCTGCTGTATATAGAACTAATCATTTGGTCCATCATAGTCAAAGAACAAACTCCAAACAGCCTTTGAACCACTTAAAAACACCCATACTGGACAAAATGACCTCTCTTTGGAAAACCCACAAAACAGGAGATTTGGGCATCTCCAAGGCAGCGTCAAAAATCCGCAGCTGGCGACAGCCCTGCAAACTCGAGATACAACTCCACGGCCACTATCACTCCAAGATCTACTCGTCCAACTCTACTGTGCAAGGAAGTCTCATCATTTCACCAACCAGTAGCTTTTCTGGTTCTTCCATCGCAATCTCCCTTGATGGCACTACCAAGATCCGGGTGATCGGCCAACAAATAACAACTACAACGACCCATCGTTTTTTAAAGATCGATTTGATGACTCCCGAGATTCCCGAGATAATCTCAAAGAAGCTTGAAAAAGACCAAGTTTACAACATACCTTTTTCTTTCACTCTCCCTGAGGAACTGGACCAGACCATTTGCACACACCGTGTCGTTTCTGGCAGTATAGAGGAGGCGCATTTGTGTCTTCCTCCAACGGTGGGAGGTTGGGATCGAGATGACATGAGCACTGGCACTGTTGAAATCGAATATGCAATAAATGCCTACATCAAACCAAGCTCTGCTCCTCCCACCGAGAACTCTCAAGATATAACTGCCAAAAGGGCACTTCGATTTATCCCGAAATCAACAGAGAGCCCACCACTGCATGTGTCGCTAACGAGTAAACGATATACGCTCCAGGCAACAAAATGTCTCAGGCACAAGTCGTTCAAGCGACCATTCGGCACCATTAGCGCGGCGGCAATACAACCTGAACCACTTCACCTTCACCCTTATGGAGCCGTCATCGCTCCATCATTTATTGACGTTAGTCTAACGTTCAATCCTGAAAAAGATGGAATCCCACCCCCACAACTGGACGCTGTATCTCTTTCAGTCCGATCCTACACTTGGCATCAGGCTGATCCATACAAGGAATTCCCCGACCTGAGTGAAAAGCCTGATCTCAAAGAGCCGATGAGCACAACAATCCCATTAAGAGTCGAATGTCCAGATATGACATGGGCGAAACATATAATTCCTTCGCTTGAGGATACGAAACAAGGGGACTTATCTCCAGCGTTCTACAGTTCTACACTGAGATTGCCAGTCTCATTGTCGACAAATGTCAACACTTTCCTACCAACATTCCATTCCTGTCTTGCTTCCAGGACTTACGATGTTCGCCTTCGTCTCACCTTTAATAAGGGGGGGTTGACAATTGTAACACCTCTTCAGATTATAGCGGAGCCTTAAAACAAGGGAATTTCGTTTACTATGACCTTGCCGGGTAAATCTAAGACATTCTGTATTTGAAAGGCCAGTGATCTGGGTTAAGCTGAGAACTCAAAGAAGGAGCCTAAATATCTAGTCTATAGGAGCATTTTTATGAATGCCATATTTTAACAAAAGATAGACTTCTTCTAATATAATTATGCTAGTTTCATTAGATCGAAAAGGATTCATTTTTTAAATAGTACTAGTAATTAATTCTTTATCTTAGCTATCTAGAGTTTCACCGAGCCCATCTCGACCAGCTCCAGCTGACTACATTCGCAAGCAGGCGTTCCATACATCATCTTGCCGATAATCCTTTCGCCCTCCACCACTATCCCGACACCGCCGGGCACGGAGTCATCATACAAGAGCCCAGGGATCCTATAGACTTGCGCCACGTCTGGTGTAGGCTCTTCCCACATGGTCAGTCGAAACACAGATCGCCGTCCGCATAAATTGCAGCAGACCTGGCCGATCCCTTCCATGGCCTTCCCGTACTCTCGTAAGTACCACTCCGCCTCCACAACCGCTAGCTCCAGGCGTGACTCTTGTGCGTATTTCCCTTTCTTGCCCAGTTTCAAGGCTTCAACCATCTTCCTTGCAACCTCTAACCTTTGTCGAGTTGACTCTTGCCCTGCTTCTATGTCTAGCAATGAGGCATAATTCTCTAGAAGCCCTTGTAGCTTGTGCAGATCGTATTGCTGCATGGAGTCAGAAGGATCTGCTACCATCGCGCCTTTCCATTCCATGTTGGCCACTTTCCTCTCGTTCCAGGGGAATACCCGACCCACAGCCTCGCACAGAGCCCCGGCGCTCTGGCTGCGAGTCTGGACTACTCTGGATACAACATAGTCAATGACTGACGCTTCATCTCCTCCAAAGTCGTAATACTCAAACAATTCCAGGATACCGACCGTCTCGAGTTCGGGCTGGATCTTGCCACCCTTGATGATCTGCCGACAAGTCGCCTTATTATGGCATCTGACCTAATCCCAGAGCTTCCACGATCCTGTAGAGTATCCACGCAACCACGGCGCTCGATGGTCAACGTGTTCATCTTGCAACTGTATAAACAGCAGGGGAGTATAGAAAGTGCTTTTATTTATAGCTTCTTAAAACATTTTAATATTATATATATATTCTAGCTTTTAATAACATAAAGCATATTAGAAAGTTGCTTTTTAAAAGATTTAATGTATTAAACTTAATATATTTAATAAATATATCTGATTGAGTTACAGCATACTTAGTAGACCTAGCTCAACTTACTAACAAGAGGGTATTAATAATCTTGCAAGTATAACATAATAAATACTGGATGCTGTTCGTGAGATCCCTCGGCTGTTGAAGGATATGGCGTGCATGCCGCTATAGCGAACATAACTTCCTGGGAGGGCAAGTCGAAGCGCCTCCCAATCTTGAACTCGGAATGGGCTGTGATTTGTTGAACTAAAATTGGTGGAGTAAGAAACCCCGCCTTCAAAAACTCCACCATCTCGGAGCCCCCATGGGTCATTGCCACTCATTCTCCCAACATCGCAATATCAGGTCTGCTAGGAAAGGCAAATAAGCGACCGCCATGAAATCGTTTCCGAGCGGATGCTGGACTTGTAAGCTCAGACATCGGAAATGTGACCTACAAACCCCTGCGTGCAGGGAGTGCAAAGACCGATGCATTCCGTGCCATGGCTACGGCTCTAAGCCTGTGTGGATGGATGGATCGGCTGCGGAGCGACAGGAGCTGAAGCGGATCAAGAAGGCTGTCAAGAAGAATCTTCAGAATCTTCGAAGAGGCTTGAAAGTACGAGTTGATGCGACTACTGCTGGAGTAAGAGAGTCTCTGCCGCTACCAAGACAAGCCGAGACACAGATACATACACAGCCGGCCCGAGACGCTGCTGGACATTCATCTTTGTCGCCTTTAGGGCATGTCGCAGACCACGCCTGCACTGTGTCTGAGGGCCCCAACACCCCGGCTGATGCTCGACATACTCGACACTCGCTCCAAGAGGAAGAGCCCGCACAGCGTCCCACTCCTCCCTGCGTCTTGCAACCCAAATCAGCATCTCTAATCATGTACTATCTCGACCATGTATTTCACTGGCAGTTTCCCTACTTCCGCCCTGGCTCTCGTATGGGAAACAGAGGCTGGCTTCTCTTGTTTCTCGCCAACGGCGGTTCTCTATCCCACGCTGCGCTGGCGCTGTCCGCCCTACATCAAAATGCCTTTCAACGCGCCCAAAAGCAAAGCGACTGCTATAATCAGGAAGCCCTCGAGTTTCACTCAAGAGCATTAAGAGAGTTGTGTGAGTTTTCGCGACACACTGAGACCGAGACGCTACTTAGCGATAAGCCGAAACTTGCTGAATTTGTGGCTGCTAGTTTGACACTGATAAGTTTTGAGGTAATAACCGGGATGATAGGGAAAATTAGCTTCGTTATATGTATTCTAACTTCCTTTGGCAACTATAACAGGTCTTTAATGGGGCTGAATACGACTGGCTTCCTCACCTCGATGCGGTCACGGCTATTCTAAGCATGCACGAACCAGAATCTCTTCTTCGAGATTCATCATCCCCAGTAAGAATTAACTGTAATAGCAGCCACCGAGAATCACAGCCGGACTTTGATTTTTTTGTAGCTGAAGCGTTGTGGTTAGACATCTTGGCGTGTGTCTCGACAGGGCGCGTGCCGCGAATTCCCTACCACCAATGGCTGGAAGGGTCAAGTCTTGAAATGGCAGATTTGATGGGTTGTTACAACTGGGTCATGATCGCAATTGGAGATCTTGCACATCTCCAAGCCTGGAAGAATCATATGAAGGAACAAGGAAAATTGAGCGTGCCGGAGCTAGTGAGGAAAGGTCGAAATATAGAAACGAGACTGCAAGACGGTATTACTGAACTAGAACAGATTGTCAAAGTGAGTGCTAAAACTACTGAGATCTACATAGCTGACTACTGACACCTTGATAGGGCGGCGGTCACATTCCTCAGGCGACATGGGTTTCGCACATCTTTGCACTCGCATCACTGGTTTTATCGAGTACCATAGTCTCAGGTCCCTGGGCATCCCTTCCTGAAGTCAAAAACACAGTCTCCAAGACTGTTGATGTACTGCGGGACTGGCCCGGATCCATCCCCTTCCAGGGCCTTGTCTGGCCTCTCTATATCATTGGGTGCATGGCTGAGGGCGATCATCAGACCTTTTTTAACTCGCTTCTATCTAATCTTATCGAAGAATGCGGGGGTTTCGGAAATAGTGTCACTGTCCTTAAGATCATGAAGAGCCGTTGGGGTTCAAATAGAGATGGGATGGAATTTGCCTTTGAGACCGGAGGCAATGTGCTGCTTATATGATGTTGTGTTTATATAGATGGCGATCCAATAGAAATCTAATTGAAGTACGAAGCTCCAGGTCTCATATCTCTGCTTACTAAATTGAGGGTGAGTCGGAAGGTAAACATTGTCACATCAGCCAGGCATATAGCAGATAATACTATATTTCCAAAAGTCCGAGAATGTTGTATCCATTTGCTTATGGCCAGATAAATGATATTAGCCGGCGACGAACTGCGATGCTCACGATGCAGGTTGTCTATCTTCTACTCATCTCGCAGGGCAGCTGAGATGGCTTTCATACCCCCCTCAAGCTCCTCACGTGTAGGCCATCCATAGCCAAGGCGGAAGAATCTATCAGACAGCTCAAACCAATGACCAGGGCCAACATAGGTGGCATGCTTCTTAAGCAGTCTCTCGTAGAATGCTGCCAGTCCCCCCTTGGGTTCCTCCTTAATTCGAGGAAAGGACACAACGCCGCCAGTCGGCTTGACCCATTCCAGAAGCTCCTCATTTTCTATCCACGACTCAACCATCTGTAGTCGGATCTTCATCTCTGATGTTGTATCGCTCAAGATCTTCTGACGCCGAGAGAGGACATCGATTGCAATCCACTCGTTGATCACGCTGCCACTGATGCTGATTTGCTCTTTTGCAGCTAGGAAGGTTTCTTGAAGTCTCTTATTGGTGGTGATGAGCCAGCCAATGCGAACTCCAGGCATTCCAAACGACTTTGACAGTGAGCTCACGGACAAAATATGATCGCCCAAAGATGCTGCAACAGGGAGCTTCTTCCCAAAAGCGATATCTCGATACGTCTCATCCACAAGCAGCAAGACACCCTTTTTCTTTGTGACAGCAACAAGCCTATCGAGTGCCTCTCTAGAAAGAGTAGAGCCGGTAGGATTGTGCGGGCATGTTACAGAGACGAGTCGAGTGTTGGATTTGATAGAAGCCTCTATGTCGTCAATGTTGGGCTGAAAGCCATTCTCAAAAGTGACATCAATGTATGAGATCTCGCATCCCACAGCCTTGGGCGTTTCCAGATTGGTAGCGTAGTTGGGACGCACCACGACAAGATGGTGAGTGTCCGAAGCGGGTGTACTAGCCAGCTGAGAGGTGGTGATAATAAAGAGTGCCCCAGCGGCGCCTGACGTGATAAGGACATCATCAGCGCTCACATTGGCGTCATCAGCAATAAGCCTTCGCAGCTCAGGCTCGCCACGGTGCTCATTGTAAAGAAGTGTGAGATTAGGGATCTGGAGGTTCAGTGACTCGAGGGTTTGATCGGTGACGGAGCTCTCAGAGAGATTGTACTTGATCTTGTCGTACCCATATTCCTCGGGCGATTCAATCTCAATGGGCATGCGCTCAAACTTCATTTTTGCGGTGATGCAGCCTTTCTAGAACAGGAATTAGACGAAAGGAGGGGTTAATGACAAGCGAGTGCGACTCACAAGATAGATAACAGACTATGTCTGGTATATTTAAAAAGTGTAAAGTTCAAGCGTGTAGATTTGGATCTTCGAAGAAGAAGTATGAAGGAAGTGAAATTAATCGCATGCTTTAATAAATACTTATAGTGTAAAACAAGCCTCCAGGTTTTTAGAATAGTCGGCGCTTCGACTTGCCCTCCCAGGATGCTCGCTAGGCGATACCAACGCGGCTTAGACTCCCACTCTAACTCCCTACTGTACACCCCGCTCCGAATTGCTTTCCCAGTGCCTGCCTGTATTCCGACCTTCGTTCCCAGGGTATCAGGATATGCTTAGGTTTTTGGGCCGCATTTTAAACCCTTGCCAATCTACATTATCTAGACATTAATTATAAAGCAGTGAACCTGTTCCATTTGATGAATTCAGCACTATTCATCCTTATCCTTTCGATTCAATCTTCATCATACTGCTCTTAGCATCATGACAGCAACCAACTCGCTCAGCTTGGTAGACGCTACCATTTCTGACCTGAAGAAAGCACTTGCATCAGAAAGCTTGACCAGTGTGGAACTGGTTACGCTCTACTTGCACTGAATTGCCCAATTCGACATGAGAGGCCCCTCTCTCAACTCAATCTGCATCTTGAATCCTCATGCAATCGATGAAGCCCAAGCTTCCGATGATTACCAGGCTACACCAGGAAACAAACCTCGTTCTCTTGAGGGTATTCTTTTTACCGTCAAAGACAGCTTCAAGGTTCGAGGGATGACAGTTACCGCGGGATCACCAGCCTTTGCAGACCTGGTGGCCCCAGACGATGCTCCTATCATCGCAAAACTTCGAGAGGAGGGAGCTGTCATCCTGGGCCGCACCAATATGCCTCCTATGGCGGATGGCGGACCACAGCGTGGCCTGTATGGAAGAGCTGAAAGCCCGTATAGCGATGTCTATGGCACGACTACCTACGCTTCATGCTCATCCAATGGTAGTGGTTCTTCTACCACAGCGTCTTTCGAGGCTGCAACCAAAGATACTGCCTTCTGTAGCAAATCTGTATTGGACCTGTTCAATCAAGCCCGTCGTGATCTGGAATGCCTCGGCGCAACACTAGTGGAAGTAGACTTTCCACTCATCGAGCAGTACACCAAGAAAGACTTTCCAGGCCAGGGTACTAACGTACGAGGAATGTCAGTTGAGTGGGCAAATCAAGAGCGCTGCGAAATGATCGCTATGGCCTGGGATGACTTCCTGCGAGACATGAATGATTCCAAGTATCCTAACTTCACTTACGCCGACCCAGACAAGATCCATCCCCTTATTGCGCCTCTGGACGATCCCACAGCTCACACAGAGCCGCAAAATCAGGTTCGATACTCCGACATGATATCCTCGGTACGCACCAGAACCACCACTCTGGAAACCCTTCCTGGTTGCCGCGAAGCGGTGGTAGCACTCGAAAACATGCGAAAGAGGCTATATGACGACTGGATGGATGCAAATGGCTTTGATCTGCTCGCTTTCCCAACAAATGGCGACGCCCCCTTTGCGAATGCCGATGAGGACATGGCCTCTATGCTGCATGCGCTTCAAGATGGCATTAAATATGCTAATGGCGGTCGTGCCCTGAAGCATCTCGGTGTACCCTGTGTTACAGTTCCCATGGGAACAATGGAGGATAAGCATATGCCGGTCGGTATCACGTTTGCTGCAAAGGCTTGGACAGACAATGATTTACTTCGCTATGCCTTTGCATATGAGAATGCAACTAACCGGCGAAGTCTGCCTCTAAAGACGCCAGAGCTGTCCAGTGACAGGGTTCCTTTGGTCAAGAAGGACTTGTCTGGATCACAGATTGAGCTGTCGGTTGAGAAGATTGCTTCAGAACGTGTTGAAGATGACCAATCTGAGATAACTTCGGTCACGGTCCAAGGGACGATAACTCCGTTTGATTCATCTCTGGGTTTAAGTCTTGTTGCTTACGTCGATGGTGATAATGCACAACAGATTGCTGCTGATGCTGGGAAGTAGTCCTTCAAACAGCAACTGGCAAGGCCCAAGACCCATGACAAGTATCCGACCACTGCGCCTGTCCCCAAGGACCACTTTATGTTAACGTTAGTTGCCAAGACCGTGGGTGGAAGATGCACCGCAAAGATGCTTCTTGTTCGGTAGTTAGCTACAAGCGGAATCTTGCACATCCCTGTGAGATGGATTCATGTATTAAATATGTCAAGCGCTTCAAATAAAAGTTGTATCTTATACTACCACTTAAGTGAAATATGACGGCTGCCATACTTAAGTCATCTCTTTGGGATATTCATTTGAGCGATGGTACAGTTGACAATGCCATGCTGGCAGATGTTGCAATAGTAAGAGACGTAAGCTGCATTGTGAGGTGTGTACTTTTTGAATGAATAGGTGGTTCTAAAGAAATACAACCTTATTGGTCCGATGTATATTTGCAGTTAACAATCATAAAGGCTAATATATCGGTCCAAGCTTTCGAACCGCAAAGTCATGAAGAGTACGGAGTACTGGAAAGAACTGAAACCTGGAACATGGTATTGCACTTGGTGACACCCAATGTAGTGGCTTGTCTCCCACATGAGCTCTTGGCACAGTTGAGAACAACCTAAGCGGATTTGTGGACTGTGCTATCAGATGAAGACAAAGAAGCAATTCCATTCTTGAACAGTAAGATAGGATAGTTTTTGATATACGTTGAAGCCGATGGACCCAGATGTACTCATAGAGGCCGGCTGTGAGGCCAGTTCAGAACTGGAGTAGAAGTCAATTTCGGTATGGAATTGACTAAGTTGAACGTACAGAGCGACACGATGATAGCTACATCTAACAAAAGTGTCAAGGCCGAAAGGGTTCCTTTCCCGTGGGGGCTGATTGACGGCAACCACTGTGGAGAGCATCTTCGACAGCTTGAGCTTGCCAGTTTCCAAAACCAACAGCTGGGATCTTCTGCTCACATGAACGAATCTGATTAGCGGATATCAATACTCCGGACCCCGCAAATTCGACCCTGTGAGCTGTTGTAAAACTTATACTAGAATCCGGAATAGCGTGGCACCATCTTAGATCGGTTATAAGATCTCGACTAGGGTTTGAGCGAGAAAATGGGTTATAGAGTTTGGGGAAGTCCGGGGTATTATTAACACGACTTATCCGTGTTTTTATTTCGGCTTATCTGAACAGGAGTGTTCAATGGAATTGATATCGTGCACGCAAAGAGAGACCTTGTTGATTTGAAGCATTAATATTTAGTAGAACTGGCACCTCAAAATTGAGGTGGATAGGATTCGGAAAAATGGCCGGCTAAGGGATGAGCTACGTTACACGGGCTTTGGAGAGGTTGATTGTATGTTGCAAAACCCAAGACAGCTGACAGATGGGAACAACCAGGATAAAAGGTCCCGAAGCTCAGGAACCAGCTTGAAGCGAGAATAGCGACGAAGCGAATATAGACAGATAGACATTCGATTACTAACTAATACGGAGTATATCGAGTCATTTCGAGAAACACTAGCTACTACGTAGTATTTACAACAAATTACAGGGTAGGAGGGAACAGCTTCTCATCTAGCCTTGGAGAACCACGTTAGCCCGTTATAGTAATTGTCACCGTAATTCCCTGCATTATCCCACGAATAGAATAAGAGCGCACCGACATTCAAGTGCCGTACTGCTGAGAACTCGTAAAATGACAGTACCTGTAATTATTTCCGACGTGGAGAAACCACCACCACAACGCGACTAGCATGTTTTCGGCGTGCCGTACAACCGCCATATAGACACGCTTGCATGAGCGTTTTGCACGACATACACAGGTGCCATCACCGT
This sequence comes from Fusarium algeriense, assembly GCA_002982035.1. Lineage (NCBI taxonomy): Eukaryota > Fungi > Ascomycota > Sordariomycetes > Hypocreales > Nectriaceae > Fusarium > Fusarium algeriense. Next base: position 4,341 of record PVPY01001929.1, on the reverse strand, counting down.
TTCGCGGAACAACAATGTGAAATTGGAATATTCCTTCGGTGGGCTTTGGGGGTTTGGGGGTTTGGTTGTGGTTGTGGTTGGGTGGGCTAGATTGTGTATAAAGCCTCAGCGTTTACGAACTCAACTTGGGTTCTGAAATTCAACATTATCAACAACTCTTTACATCCTCTTGACTTCTGTCTTGTACACATACCAAAATGGTTCGACACATCTCTATTGCCGCTTTGCTACCAGCTGCCTGGGCTTCAACTTTGCCTGTAAGGCATACCCAGTCCTTTCCATGCTGACATGACTTACAAAACCAATCACAGATTCAGAAACGAGACGCTTGCACCGTTACTGACTACTCCGGCCTTGCCAACGCCGTTGCATCCTGCACAAATATTGTACTCAATGGGTTCCAAGTCCCGACTAACAAGGCCCTCGATTTGTCAAAGCTGAAGGATGGTGCAACTGTTACCTTTGCGGGCAAGACCGTAAGCTGCTATCCTCGTACAGCATCCCATAGGAGTACTGAATCTAAATCTGAATCCGATAGACCTTTGCTACTACTGCCGATAACGATTTTAATCCCATTGTTATTGGTGGAAATGGCGCCACTATAACTGGTGCGTCTGGCCATGTCATTGATGGCAACGGTCCGGCATACTGGGATGGCAAAGGATCTAACAACAAAAACAACCCAAAGTATTTTCACCCAAAGCTCTATTGATAACAGAGTCTAGACTAACATACCATAGACCGGACCATTTCATCGTGGTTTCCAAGACCACAAACTCCCAAATCACAAACCTCAACATCCAGAACTGGCCTGTTCACTGTTTCGACATCACCGGTAACACGCAACTGACCATTTCAGGGCTCATTCTGGATAACAGACTCGGTGACAAGCCCAACACGAATAGCGGTGGTTTACCGGCCGCACACAACAGTGACGGTTTCGATATTGCATCAAGTGACCATATCACTCTGGACAACATTCACGTTTATAACCAGGATGACTGTGTCGCAGTTACTTCAGGCACAAACATTATCGTTTCCAACATGTACTGCTCGGGCGGCCACGGTCTTAGTATCGGATCTGTTGGTGGCAAGAGCAACAATGTCGTCAATGGCGTCCAGTTCTTGGATTCACATGTCGTTGATAGTCAAAATGGATGTCGCATTAAGTCGAACTCTGGCACAACTGGCACGGTTAGTAAACGCATAACTCAGTTACTCCAGCAGGAATTAACCAACCTTGTACATCAGATTAACAACGTCACGTTCCAAAACATTGCTCTTACCAACATTAGCAAATACGGTGTTGATGTCCAGCAGGACTATACCAACGGTGGCGCTACAGGAAAACCCACAAACGGTGTTAAGATCAGCGGCATCAAGTTCATCAAGGTGACTGGCACGGTGGCTAGCTCTGCTCAAGATTGGTATATTCTTTGTGGTGATGGCAGCTGCTCTGACTTCACTTTTGCTGGAAACGGCATCACTGGTGGTGGCAAGGCTAGTAGCTGCAACTATCCTTCTAACACTTGCCCTAGCGCCTAGAAAATATTTGGTTATTACTTCTTGTCCACCAAGCTAGAGGCCAGTCGAAATATCATCTTACTATTGTCGCGTCGAACTACTGCGGCGTACAAGATACCTATAGCTCTATTTTTTTTTTTAACAAATAAAAGCGCCGCACTCACTTCTTAAAGCCGTACTCGTGACCCTCGTACTCTCCGCTGGGACCGACCGGATCAAAAGCCACCCTCTTTGTTAGAGGCCACGGCTATTCCGTATTGACAAACAAAATCCATCTGCGCCTCAGCTAGTTACGATTAGCAGATTTACTATTGGTGCTCACGTCTTCGTGTAACAGTGTTGCAGTGCATAGTGAATACAGCTAGAAAAGAATATTACTTTCTTCCAATGATTTGATATCGACGACACCATAACTCAGCCGCATAATGATTAGGAACCCTACTGTACAAAGGACCATCAGAATCCCGCCGGGTTGTCTACTTTTCATCCGTGCCAACCCTGAATTCCTCCGAAATTTTCTCGAATAATCACCTACGGTCACGATTCCCAATTCGATCATTGATTCTACTTCCTTATCAACTGGTAGAAGCGAGCCACCGAATGACTTCACTCAGAGACCCACGCCTAATCCCTCGGATGCTAAAACCGTCCTCGAGCAGACTGAATCCCCCACCAGCCATCAACCCTGTATTAAATCAAGCCGCGTACGGATGCCCTTACCTCTGTGAACACAGTCTGGCTTGCTTGGACCTTGCTGGATAACTCAGCTTCAACGACGTCTAAACTGAATCCTCCTTGCTCTCGAATCGTTAAGAGGCGTATTTAGGCAGGTCCCCTGCTCGTGTCCCACTCACAGGCTCCTGCAGTATAATACGAAAGGAGCGCCATGGGGCGTGTGCAGACGGCTGTTGGTGGTGACGCGGATTCCGTCTTCAGCGAGGGATCAGCACAGTCTCTTGCCCCATACATGGATCAGTAAATGGTGACGGGCCTCTGATGGCCCAGCTAATGTCCGATCCCACAAATAGCGCGAGATGATTCGCAAGGCATTAGTGCCCATTTCAACCGGCATGACAGCCTTATCGTTAGTTACTCCTCTCCGCCCCTTATCTGTTGCCAATGTTACTATCACTCTCCCTGGGTCATAGGTCAAGCAAATGTTAGTTGCAGGCACCGGCTGGCCTCCTTTCCAAGTGAGGTGGGATGGCATCCGGGATCTCGGTCCTCTCAACCCAGTCCAAGACGGATATGACGATGGATCGTTCGCCAGCTCAAACTTCCGTCCCCCCTCACTCCACCAACTTCAAAGCTCCCAAAAGCTTCAAGATATTTATGGATCTATTCCTGGTGCCTGGTCTTACGTCTGGTGTGTTGATTCGCTGTGCCGGAAATAACAAGAGGTCTACATGACTAGGCCAACGATCTAGCTACGCATGAACCGTAGTCCTGTAGAAAAGCTTATGCTGCCGCTTAGGGTGAGATGATATAACTCCCGCTTGGGGGGGAAGAATTGATTCGTTTATGTACCTATTGAACGAGAACGAAGCGGAATAGTTACAGAATGATATGAGATCTGGTGTGAAGTTGAAAAATATACATCGTTGCCAAGGATTAGGCCTACTTGGTTGTTCCATCTGATGTTTTGCTTCTCAACATTTGGTCCAGCGATTGAAACCCAGCAAGGCTCGGGCGCCAAACCAAAGGGTATAATAATGTTGATATAGCCCGAAGAAACAGTAATTGATCCGGGTTCGTGCCGGTAGAGCGATTTGTACCTCTTTAAAGGCTGTCGAGGCAGGATGTTTTGTTTAATCTAATGAGTAACGGATTAGCATGACTTGGTCTCGTTGAGAGGAATGAACCTACCAAGTCACCAATCACTTGATCCACCACGGTGTTACAATGGGAAGTCCACTGAAATTCGAGAAGCGGTGTATTTGGTACTTCATGCGGATTATCATAGTCAACTCGGCGACTTACTTCCTCTACCAGTTTCTGAACTGTCTCCGAAGTAGGGAATACTTTGAGAGCTAGTGGGAAGTTCTCTGGGAGAGCCAACATGTCGACGGACTGCAGATCATTGACAGCTAGTTCCGGGCCATCTCGAATACCTTCGGATCGATACCAGCGAACGGAAAGAGCGGCATAAGGGGCATCATCTGGCAGTAAAAGTACTGTAGGTATAGGCTTTCCACTCTCAAGAATAAAGATGAATTTAGCATAATTGTCCTCGTCTAGCACTTTAGTCCCTAGAGCCTTGCATATATCTCGAAAACTATTATTAGATTAGTAGGCAATGATAAACTACAGCAGGGTGATATCTCACCTATGCTCAGGATGCCGATATTTGATAATAAACTGGGGTGCAAGGGGCAATGATGCTTGTGGTTCAGGCTGTGTGCACTCAAATGGAGGAAAACAGGACTTGAATGCGTCTGTCTCTTTGATGTAATAGGTAAGAAACGATGGGCTAACACGAGCTGCAATGTAAGAATAAGACAACTAAGCCAGACTAAGGAATGCAGTGCTTACAATAGAGGAGGGTGGCTTCAAAGACGCGATGGCGTAATCCTTGGAGATACAATGGGTCTATCGATTGAATCATACCCCTGACGGAAGACATGTACCTCTGTATCGTTAGCTCGGTTGCAGCGCCAACCTGCAACTTGAAGTTTTGATACCCCTCTTGCTTTCTCCCCAGATGCCAATCAACACAACAAGAAGCAATGAATATAAAGTTACGTAGGTCTTGCTTAGTGATGCGATTTTCCAATACATCTCTTGTCTTTTGCAGGACATTTTCTACCGTAACATAAG